>PVKA01039749.1:0-19251 GCA_004027165.1 Ctenomys sociabilis
TGAAACAGTAAACTAGGTTCATTTTACTCAATTTTGTATAGACCATGGATACATTTATTTGAATAGGAGCTAGTTATTAAATCCTTAGCACATGACCAAGAATATCCCTCTCTAATATCAAAAAATCTATAACGTTTTCCTGTACATTATTGACTTAGTGAATTTTTCACTAGGTGCTTTCTTGCTTTGCAAGTTAGTTAAAACTCAGCACTAGCGTTTTATTTTTATTCATTTTATTTTATTGAGAAACAAATAGCAACGAGACAGTTTCAAAACTGATTAATAGGACAGTTTCAATAATTAATACATTGTACAGTGTTATTTTCTTAGTGGTTATCCATAGAACAGAAGGCAGACAGGATATCCTGTCCAAACACTACTAGTATAAATTTTTATTCTCATTGAATTAAGCAAAATTAGCTGTATATCTATCCTAACTATTCTGCATATACAAATACAAAATGGTCCTTCCTTTATACCCCCTTTTTTGTTTAGTCCTGTCAGATATGGGTATTCCATTGGCATCTAAATACTATAGGTGTATGAATTCAGCAAAACAATCCAACACAGTCCTGCAGTACACAATAGTAGGGGTTATCTGCAGAAGTTGTTGACTTGAGTCTTTCACAGCTCAGCATATTACTTGACTGACCTTATCAGATACAAAAGTTGCATTTCTTGTTATATAGGTCTTGTTTTATCTTGGTCTTAACCATCCAGCAGAAAAGTATAAAGTAAAGCCATATTAATAACTTTTTTATTTTCAAAGTTCTTTTTTTATTCTCTGACTCTTTACATTAGAGCCCTGTAGTTGTATACTGTGTGATTGATATCTTCTGCCACTAGACTTGTACGGTATATTCATCAGAACTTAACAAAATGCAAAGAAATGAATGGGTTCTCAACACTTGTCTGCTGAGTGAATTAATAAATAGCTGTTGGATTTATGACCTCATGTTTAAAACCAAGAAAGTGCGTGTTGTAAAATTCTTTCTGTTTCAGTTTCTTAAGTCTTAGATTTCCAAGCAATAGCTCACCTTTCTTTACTTGATGCAGTTGAATTGATCTTAATTGCTATGCTATTTTGTGTCTACCCATTGCAAAAGTCATTTAATGATTTGGAGAAAAGTGAGCTTCCCACTCATGCCTCCTGACTTTACCAGTAATGTGCTTGTCCAGTTGTGCAGCACTGTACATGGGCACAGAAATAGTTTTTTTGCAAAGCATGAGTGATCATGTTTCACCCTGAAGCATGAGATCTGATTACTCTCATTATAGTGGCTTAAAAACTTACAAATGCCATTAGTAGTCATTGCATTACTACATTTGGCTTTGTAATAAGACTACCAGTGTTTGACTCAGAGATATTGCTCATGGTCCTAAATTCTATAATTTGCACACAGATTTTCATGGGGCTGGATATTATTTGACAGATTCTATGTGTTCTATTTTTTCTAAAAATGACTCTCAGTAAAGAAAACAGAACCTAAACCTAAGAATTCCGATGGAAATCCATTGAAATCTGGTCTTGTCATCTCCACCTATCCACTACTACTTTCTATTTTGCTGTGTAAAAACAATTTAATTTGGCATCTAATTTTAATCAGTAATCAGTATCCCTTCTTCCCTTGGACAGCCTGTATTAGCATGCCACTAACAGGAGGAGGTTTACTAAGATGAAAGGATTCACAGAGGAGGTCAGGCATCTTAAAAATGGATGCGTAATTTGGCAATACTAGGTTAAGCTTTATATTCACAGGTCCAAGCTAACTGTCCTGAGCATAGAGAGATGTAGACCATGAAACAGTGGAATGTTTTAGTCACACTACTTGGTGTTGATGTTTCAGAAACTTTCCATGACAAAGGATTGGTTAAAAGCTGAATATATTCACAATGTGCTTTGTTAGAGGACACAGGAAGAATTTGTGTCTACATTGACAAAGGAGCCAAACATGTTCACTGAAAGAAAGTCTATTTAATAAACAGTGCTGGAAAAATTGGCTTTCCACATGCTGAGGACTAAAACTAGATCCTCCTCTATACTAATATTCAAATGGATCAACAAGCACTAAATTTACTGCAAAACAGAATAGGTAGAAAACTTGAAGAAATAGGTGTAGGCAGAGATTTCATGAACAAAACCTAGGCTGCAAGAGAAATACTACAAAGAGTCAACAAATGAGATCTCATCTTGTTAAAAAGCTTTTGCAATCCAGGATAGTATGACTGGTGAGAGTCTGAGTTCAGCTCATCCCTTCCTGTACTAACCTATGACCACACAACTGATGAGAGAAGTCTCAGATCTATCACTCCTTCCATCCCTCCACTGGTAGGACTCAGGGCCCAGAGACCTTGGAGCACCAGCAACACAATAGTACCCTGGTCAAGGCATACAAGGTGAACAGGCAGAACTAGAAGCATGGAAATATCCCATGCAACATTAGCAATTTGAGCCAACAGATAATTTCTAACCTTTCTTCTTGTTTCATTCTATTCATCCTCTTCCTCTATTTCATCAACCATTGTAAGGTTTTTTGGTGCTGTGGAGTGACACTGACAGAGGTAAAAAGAAAGCCTTTATTGCCAGCATGGGAGAGGTGTTGGAGACTACAAGGACCCTTGAATCAGGAAGCAGAGTAATGGGTATTTATTGGGTTGGACTAAGGATGGAGTTTACATGGGCAGGTCAAGCATCATTTTGGGAAAGGACTGTAGGATTGTTGGGGTGTGGGAAAGCAAAGTGGGAAGTTTATTTTGGGACTAGAGGAAGAATATGGAAATTAGTCTTGGAGAGACATTATCATTTTGGGGGCCCAAAGCCATGCTGGATCATCACCATGATGACCTTGGCAGAGTTTCATATGGTGTGAAACTCATCACTATCTCTTTTGACTTTATGATACTTTGATGCAAGTAAATATTGTCTCTTCTCCTTGTGGTTCACTTCAAAACGCCTAGGCCTTCTCTTCAAATCTTTCCCTCATATGTCCTACAATTACTCAAAACACAAATGATCATTCTGAGTCCTCCAAATATGCTCCCAATATATTTAACCTCATTTATCACTCCATCCTTCCCCCATCCTCCTGAACCTACACCACAACAAGGCAAAACCACTCCACTAAGTGGAAAATCATTGTATACAAATGCCTGATATAAATTGGATTGTTTCTGTAGGCCTTCCTGCTATGGTCATATTTATCTGGCTAGTAGCACAATTTGTTAGCCATGTAGTGCCTGAGTGCCAACTAAACTACTTTAACCAGGATGTTATGCTTGCCTTAATCATTTTTTCCACCCATATAACAACACTGGAATTGTAAAGTGTCATAACCGTCACCATAGTCCAGTATCAAAGTAATGGGCCTTCAGGCAAATCGACAGCAACTCCTCAGACTTCTTGGGATAGGCAAAAAAGCTAAGAGCCACCTACACATAGAGGACATCTGGAATACCAGATGCTTTCTAAGAAAGCCTTGATACCTGTGATAAGGTTATTTAACATAGGAAATCTATAATAATCACTACAGAAAACAAAATAAAATAGAAAATAAAAAGATAAAGAAGCAAAATCCAATCCCAAATGTCCAGCCCACCTAAGACAAATCTGGAGTACAAAAACAAATAGAAACTGAAAGCCAACAAATGGAACTTTCTGAAATGATAGCAGCAGAAGTGAAAAAGAATGGGGTGGGCCATAGAAAAAATAATATTTAAGGTGCAAAAAATGATTATCAAAATAGAAGACATCAAAGCAGACACAGATAAACAGAGGAACAGAGAAAAACTATGGAAACCATGAATCCCAAACATAGACAAGACATGGAATCAATGAGTCAGCTCTAACAGTAATGCAGGAGATTAGAAACTCCACTGAAGCTATATGCATCAGATTGAATGAGGGCAGGAATATAGTTTCAGATCAAGAAGTCAGGGCCCGCGAGATAGCTCAGTAGAATAAGCACTTGTTGGGGCCAGGGAGATGGTTAAGTAGATAAGCACTTGCCTGGCAAGCTCAAAAGCCTAAGTTCAATCTCTGGTTCCACAAAAAAAAAAAAAGAAGAAGAAGATGAAGAAGTTAGGAATGTGACTAGTGATCAGGAAAAGAAAGATATCTTAAAAATTGTAAAAGACTATGAAAAATAATTAGTCCAACAGCTAGAGGATGAATCAAAGAGGAGCAATACAGAATTGACTGGAATCTGTAAGAAAGCTGGAGACAGCACAAAAACCATTAAAACTCCTTCACAAACATAACAGCAGAAAACTTTCCAACTAATTTCATACAAAAATAAATGAAACACACAGAACTCCAAATAGCCTTAACCAAAACACCAAGTCATATAATAATCAAGATTCTAGGAAATCAGCACAAGAATAAAATATTAAAAGCAACTCAAAAAAAGAACCAAGTCTCCTATAAAGGAAAGCCATCAATGTCACAACAGACTTCTTAACACAAATCCTCAAATAAAAGAGAGCTAGAGTGAGGTATTTAAAGTCATAAAAAAGCAATCTTTAACCCAGATGTTGCACCCTATAAAACTATCTTTCAAAATTCACGGAGAAATAAGATACTTCCATGTCAAAGAAACAACTGTAGAAACTTATGACCACCATACCAGCTTTATAGAATGTTCAGAAGAGCATATTAGAAAGATATAAAGACCACAAACACCTTAATACCAAAAGAAAGAAGCCACTAGGCAGGGTAAGCAATCACATAGACGATGAACAAACAATAGGAAAAACAAACCATGAAAAAGAAAAGCATATACATCACATTTCAATCTAATTCCAGATTAAATTCAAGACAATATGAATGTTGTACTCCAAAAAGTCCAGACTATGTACTAATGATTAATCTTACATAAGATATACATTCCATTATTAGACATTAGCACATCAAATAAAATAATCCTTGTCAATATGTTTATGACCCTACTGGATCTTTATCTACCATCTTCCATGATGGCTTTATCTACCATCTTCCATGAAACTGTCAACCAGCTAGACAGGTGTCCCTCTTGCCCTGGCCCAGCACATGTGGGGATTTCTAGACTTGAAACTTTTAACAGGCATTTGCTTCTTACTTCAGGTGCATGGACTCTAAAATATCCCTCTCATGCTCCTTAAACAAGACATCTAGATGAACTGATGTGTAATCAGCCTGTGACCACACATAACTATGGCTTCATGCATTTGGTACCTTTTAATTTTGTTCCTGTTTTTGTTTTGTTTTGTTTTCAGAATCAGGGATTGAACTCAGACCTTTGCACTTCCCCAGGGAAGCACTTATTGCACTGAGCCATCTCCCTGGCCTCTCTTTTTAATTTTGGATATGCTTTGACTCTCCATTACCATCAAGGCATGATCTCAGTCAATTTAGTTGTAGCTGCAGTTGTGAATGAATACTCTTGTTTCACATATTATTATTTCTATAGTGATTTCTTTTAGTGCTAGAAGAACATAACCTGAATTTACACATATACACACATATACATGCATGAAATTGCCAATAAGTATCTTTTAACAGACACCCTTTACCCATTAAAATTATATATTTCATTATATAATATTAATATATAATATTAAATATTATATATACACAGATATATACCCATGTACCATAAATTTCATCTTGCCAACCTTCCCAAATAAGAAATTAGTATAACAAATTTATAATTTGATGTTCCCAATCTTATATTATTTTATAAGGTATAAATTACAAATTTTTACCCCTATGTGAGTACAATGTATGCTCTCTTTTTCAAATACACATTGAACCTAACCTCCTAACAAAATGCACTTCCCATTCTATGAGCTATATTCTTATTTTGAATTTAATGTAATTTATCACAAAACAAGGTACTGAAAATGCCTAGATGAGTATTACTACTCTAAAAACACAAAGATTTTGTCCTGGCTTTTTTATTAGTTGTTAGCAAAATTATAGATGCAAGAATCATCTTACCAGTGAGAATATCTTCTAAATCAAGAAGATTTAAAAGAGTGAGCATCAACCACCCTTTCAGTATCTCATGATTCCTTGCTTAATCACACCCCCACGGGACACAGGAGTAATCAAAATTAAGCAATAAACAAGTAGGGCTAACTTATGCAACAAATTTAGGATTGGTAAATTTCATACCAGCCACTGCAGTCATATGATTAACTCACACCAATAAACCCCCAGCATAAAGAGTGATTAAAATAACTTTAAAATAAAATAAAATTTTATCCAAGTCATAAAAAGCACCAGATTAAACATGAAACTGTAAACAAAAGTAGTCTTAATGTACCTGAACACAAGAAAGATAAGATGCAAACTGGAATTAAGATACCCCACTATGCTTAGCCATAAACACAGACAATTCACAATAAAAATTTCACCGGAGAACTAGCAAAATCCTAAAACTTAAAGCGCTTACTGGTGCTTTATATCCACCCGGAGGAGCCAGTTGTGTAATCAGTAAATCTCACCAGTTCTTGCTAGTTCTGTCTGTACACCACCATCTTCAGCAAACTCCAACACAGAGTGAAAATAAGCATCAATACACTCATAAAAATGATAGTTCAAGGGGTAGCCAGTGAAGTGGAAAGAAGTGCGCTATATTTTCTAAGAAAATCACCAACCGTAATCTTCATGAAATCTAAAGATTTAAGGAGAATTTAGTAGTAAATTAAGAATAGAGAGCTTAATTGAATTAGGCTCTGAAGCACGCACATACCACCCATCATCCCCAAATATTTACTCAAATTTTCTTAGTTCCAAATCAATATAAGAAGCAACAAGTCATAATAAGATAAGCATATTGGAAAGTGTGCTTGAATAAACAAAGCGTAGCTTACCTTAAAGCATCTGGCTTACACATGAAAAATTTCAGACATACTGACCACTTTGAACTAGATCTAGCCTGAAACATATAGATACAATTAAAAAACATAAAGCAAAATATTTGTACTTTAAAGGTATGGGAGACAGGAATATCTTCAAGTGCTATAGAGATAGTAGCAGAAGGGAAAGATGAAAGAATAATAAAATGTAGAATACAGCATAGATTACCCATACTACATTGTGCACAATGAGTTAACTAGAAAATTTTGACAAAGAGAACCTTCAGTCAACCTTCCCAAAGCCACATGAGCTACTTCTGAACAGCTAATATGAACCAACTTATCTATGGGACCAAATAAGATTTAGAAGTACAGTTGAAAAACCAACCAAGTTTGGAGATAGGTGTTTGTTTAAAGAACAGTCTTATTTCAACTTTAAGTTTTTCTTAAAAAATCTTAATTTGAATGAAAATTTATATGTTAATTTATGGAGGGACAGCTTCCTAAAAAAGGGTACATCTTTTACAAAGGGCAAATAACCTAAATTACCACAGTTGGTTTAAAAGCACCCACCGATCAAGAAAGTGTTCAAGGTCAACAAAATGCCACTAACCTAATTTCAAAACTTATAGTTATCCCCTGTACAAAAAATTGGATTAAACTATAAACATATAGAAAAAATAATGCTAACACTAGTAACAAGGATTAGAATACAAATCGTGTGAAGCTACAATGACCCTTTAAAATCCTTCACATACCTATACTTTTAAAACTATTCAAAATGAAAATTAAAATAATTTCCCAAACTTTTCCATAACTTTTTTCTCATTTTCAATGCTTATAAGTTTAATTGTATACTGCCTTTCCTGTGCATGATGAAATTAGTGAATGGTGACATTCTATGAAAGACAAACCAAATATTGTTATCCAGTGCAGATAATATATCTAAAAGTGTACCTTGATTTGGTACATATGTTTTACATGCTTTATATGTCATTGGTTTTCAATCTGTATGTATGTTAATTAACTTTACAAGGTCTTATCAATAAATAAATCTGATGCTTAATAAATGAAAGAAATGAAGAGGAGGGAGATAAAAAAAGGATTGAAATGCGTTATGTACGTGTACCAATTTCCTACAGTGAAGGCAATCATTGTACACAGTATGCATGCACTAACAAAAGTAAAAGGTGGTAAAAAATAAAGTTATAGAAGCTTTCATCATTAAGTTTTTAATTCAAAGATATAATAAGCATATATACCTTATGGAAAATCAAGGGCAAGATTCAATACCAAATGAGTATTTAATTATATTTTAATCTTTGCTTCTTCTGCAAATTCAAGCCTATTTTCATGAAAAATACTTTATTAAAACAAGTTTTCATGAATGAGCTTTATATTATTTCTTAAATCCCTTTGAAGAAATATAACTAAATAAATAAATGACTAAAAAGTTTAGTTGACATTAGTTTGTTCTGATGTTATATTTACCTTAGTTCATCTTAAGATTTCAGGCTTTAACTTATAAGATGTGTCATAAATCACTATATCATTCCCATTTTTAGATATGTAGTTTGTGTCCATTTCTACATTAAAAATTATACTTCTTTGATATTTTCATGTGTATGTTAAAAAAGAAACATACTCACTGATTTTAAAAGGCCTTATAAACCTATTACAAAAATAGCATTTTCTTTTGAGGTATTGGGAAGCGAACTTGGGACGTTGTGCATGCCAGGCAAGCACTTATGCTACATTGCTGGCTCCTAGAAGTTCCTCCACAAACTGCCTTGGGTACATTAGGCAATTTGGAACCAGGGATCAAAGACAGGACTTTATGCTTTTTAGGCAGGTGCTTATGCCTCTGAGATATCTCCCCATCCCATATTACAATAATAAAAAGCATACTTCTACCATAAGCAAGTCCATGTCACCCAAAAGAACAAAATAAAAGCCTAGAAATCTGTCCAAGTATTTATGGCCAATTGATTTTCAAAAAAAGTACCAAGAACATACATTGAGGAAAGATCAATCTCTTTCACATATGTAAGCCAAGAACACTGATATTCACATGTAAGATTAAAATTGGATACTTATTTCAACTCATACATAAGAAATAAAACAGGTAAAAGGCTTAGACATGTAACTATAAAAACAATTAGAAAAAATGTACAGGATTAGTGTTATGGCTTGTGCCTAGGTGTTCCCACAAACCCTCATGCACTTTTACAGAGGTGGCTGGATCCAGGTTATGTGATGCTGGAATTGATTCATGATGCAATGCTAAGGTCAAGGGCATTAGTCTCACCTGCCCTATGTAGCCTGGGAAAGACATAAGACATAAAAAGAGCTGCAATCATCTCTTGTTGCTTTGCTGCCTTCTGCCTGCAATACCTTATTTCTCTTCTACAGTTTCTGTTTGTTGTGCCACTGTACCTTGGAGCCAGACAACTATGGATGGAACTGTGAGATAAATAAACCTTTCTTCCCTTAACTTGTGGGCACTTGGAATTTTGTCTCAGCAACCAGAAAAGTAGCTAAGGCAGAATTTGGTGCCAAGACTTGGTTCTTGCTGTGATTTACTTGACTGTGCACTTCAGAAGCCTTAGAGACTGACTTGTGAGAAAAGGTTGCAGAGATTTGGAGCACTCAGCTGAAAAATCTGGATCTGGAAATCTTCTTTAACGGAGATTTTTGTCAGAGCTCCTAAGACCAGAAGGCTGATACAAATGATACCAGTAAAGACTATTCTTGGGAGGTTTCTAATGAGAAAAATAACTGCATTGGATAAGGAATGCTGGACAGTGTGTATTATGTGTAAGGCAGAAAGTTTGTCTACATTTTGCTTATGTCGAGAGACTTTGGCTTAGCCTGAGATTAAGGATGTCAGAATAATTAATTTTGCACAAAATAGTTCAAGACAGTCTAATGTTGAGGCAGTGGCATGGCTATTATTGGAGATACTTTGCCAGATTTAGGTTTTGATTCAAGAACAAAACTCAAGCTGAATGACTTAAAATGTTGTGAGTTTGGCCAGAAAAGAAGCGAAAGTAAAGCTTTATTGCAAATATAGAGCATAGGAGATTTTGATTTCTGAGGAGCAACAGAATAGAAAAAATGGCACAGGGTGTGGCATGAAGCAGCATGATTTTCCCCTTTGCAGCCTTAAAATTGCAAAAGTGAAAGGCTTTGCTTAGAGAAGAAAGCCCCTTAATACCATGATCCAAAATAGTGGTAGCCTAGGAAAGATTTTCCTTGGAATTTGGTTTATATAAACTTAACCCCTACAGCCTACAAAGAAGGAATCTGGCTACTTCTCCTGCTGACAGCATGTCTTGGCCTCATACACATGGTGCTGACTGTAGGCATATGCAGCATACAGACTTGTGGGGTCAGGAGGGCTTCTGCTCATCATTATCTGTTTCTTCTTTGCAGTCTGCTGAGCCTCAGAGCCAGCTGACCATGGGCTGGAATCTCTACAAACTGTGAGCTAAATAAGCCTCTCTTTCCTTAACTTATGGGTCTTGGGTATTATGGTTCAGCAACAAGAAAATTAACTAAGACAATTGGTGTGGTTGTGTAAGAATCTGAAAGCACAGACAAAATGTGATAGAGTAGTGGAACTGCCCCAAATTAAAAATCATCTGAACAACAAAGGAAGAAACAGAGTGAAGGGAAATCTTCAAAATGAGGAAAGGTATTTGTAAGTCATACATCTGATTAGGGCGTAATATCTACAAATATATATAGCTCTCATGCAACTCATAAGCAAAATAAATAAATAATGGTCAAAAGGTGTGACTAGATGTTTTTAAGGGAATATGTTAACAGTCAACAAATACATTAAAATGCTTAACATCTCAAATTATCAGGAAATGCAAATTAAAACTATAATGAGCTATCACTTCACACCTGTTATAATGGCTAATATAAAAAAAAAACAACAAAAGACAGCAAGTGGGAGCCATGGAGAGGCTGGCAAGGATGCAGACAAAATGGCTAACTTGCACACTATAGTGAGAAGGTAAATTAGTACAGCCATTTTATAAAATATTTGGAAAGTTCGTCAAAAAATACTAAATCCATATATATCATATGATTGAGCAATCATTGTCCTGTGTGTGTGTGTGTGTGTGTGTGTGTGTGTGTGTGTGTGTGTGTAGTTCAAGGAATTCAAATCAGGATGCCAAAGATATATCTACCCTATCTTGTTCATTTTGCCGTTATTTGTAACAGTAAATATATGAAACAACCTAAGCATCCATCAGTGAATGAACAAAGAAAATGTGGTCTATATAAAATGTAGTCATATTTATTTTCAATAAAGATTTATTTTCAACATGGATACAAATAAAATGTGTTACATCTGGTGAAATAAGCATAGCATATAAAGGCAAAATATACTCTCTCTTATATATAAAACAAAAATATCAATCTCAGAAACAGAGAGACAATATTATCACACTTTATATTCCAAAATTAACAGATATTTAAAAATTCAAATCACATAAAAATGATAAATTGGTGATGTGATAACTTATTAAGCTTGATATAATCTTTCCATAATATATACCAACACCAAACACCACATATAATTCCTTAAGTGTGTACAATTGTTATCTGTCCATTAAAGTAATGAAATTATTGATTCAAAATTTTAAAGTATTTTTAATTTCTTATTAAATTGCACCAAATAGTTCTTATAAAGGTCATCTCACCTTATATTGTCATGGAAATTGTATGGCTTTAAAGGCAAAGACACAGGTCATAGGTAACTATCAAATCTCTTTCAAGACTTTCAAATATTAAAATTATGCAAAACAGCAATAAGAAGGAGAGCAAAGGTACTTTAGAAAGAAGTTTTGTACCTGAAACTTGTTGAGCTTAACCTATTTGATTTATTTCTTATACAAGTGAAAATCTATCGTGTCTCATTTTCATTGATGTTCTTTATTAGTCACCTACTTCTTATTTGTGCTGACACATAAACAAACTAAGCTGCTAGTCCACTGCCTACGCTTATTCATAGCATGGCTCGACCACCTCATGGTACTATATTTTAGTTCAAATCTCTAACAATAGAGATATAAGGTCTCGGCCAATCTCCTGGAAAGGTCCCCGTTACGACTCGAGTGTGACAGCACTTCAGAGATAGGAAAGTGGAAATGGCATGTTTACAAAGAGATGAGATGAACCCTAAAAGTAAGTTTAAGTGGAAACTAAAGGTATGTCTATCTATCATAGTATAAAAACATTCATGTCAACCTCACTATTCACCATCATTTTTTCATATATAAGCTTTATTAAAGATATATTACTTATTAAGTTTGAATTTTAATGACTGAAGCAGAAATTTATGTGCTATATATATTAGTCATTTGCATTTATTCTATGACTGTGGTTCATTACCACTGTTCATTTATTTCTTACATTGGTAATGTTGATTGTGTTATTGTTGCATAAAGTATTTTTACTATTTAAATATAAGTAAAATTTTAAATACTCTTACTCTAGAAATTTTAAAAAATGACATGTAATTCCTATCTCCCTCTGTTCCTCCCTTTTTGCTCTTACTGTTTTGCTGTTTTCTGATGTCATGAATTGCTCCCCTCTGCCATGTGCCAACCTGTCTTTGAGCCAGCCAAGTATGGCATGAAACCCCCCAAAACTGAAGTAAATAAATCTTGCCTTCCTTGAAAATGACATATAATCTTTTGATGTACGGAATGAAATTTTGAGCAATCATATGAAGTTCCATATAAATTATTTTTCTACCTCATCTTTCTAAATTTCTTTTTCCTATTTGAACAATCCAGGCATGTTTTAAGTATGGTGAATTACAGGGGTTTACAATATCAGATTTTCAAAAATTCTACTTTCAAAAATAATGTAGAGAAAATATTGAATAGATAGGTTAGAGAAAATAAAGAGTTAAGTATGAGATTATTGGAATAGCCCATGCAAGACTTCATGAATTGATGAACTAAAGCATAGAGGTACACTGAAAAGTTGAAATTTTAACATAACAATAAGTGAGACTATTTGGGACTTTGTAATTATAACTGCAGAACAAGACAGAAATAAGAGGCAGGGAAATAAGATGATTCCAGGATTAATGGTTTTGCTGATTAGGCTGATCTAGATGATCTAAAAGATGGTGCACAGTGATCATGGATAGGCTTGGACTGTGAGTGGGAGCCAGACACATAGCTATACCACTTCTACCCTGGAGATAAAACTTGAATGCCAGTATCAAGGAAGCAGATGTAATGAACACGCATGTACCTGAGATCCATGAACATTTATAAGGAGTAATTGCAAAGAAAGACAGAGAGCCAAGGTGTGTGTCACAAAGATAATGGCTCCCAGAGATTAAGCCAAGTTAAAAAAACTTCAAGAAAAAAAAATCCCACAAAAACCAAAAGCAAAAAAACAAACTAAAACAAAAACCCCAACACATCAACATTGGGATAGTAAGACCACAAAAAAATCAGTGATTGATGTTCAGGAAGATGAGGATAGGACTGTCAGACATGAGGAAAGTTCAAGCAGGATAATTTCCAGAGAAGTGTAATAGTTACTGGGTAATATTTACTTAGTCAAGAGCAGCTTTTGAAAAATGATACTGTGTGCAAATGGGAGAAATAGGCAAGACAGCTGAATTACTGGTTGTTGAGAGAAAATGGCAAGCAAAAAAACATGAACAGTGCAGCAGGCTACCACATAGTACTTCCTGACCACTAGCTTTAAAAGCCTTTCAAGGGAAAGTGGTTGCCAATAAAAGGAAAAGTTCAGCTCATCTGTTGAAGGTTCCGGGGTAGAGCAGAGCAGTCAAAGAAAGAGGTCCGCCTTTTGGCTGACTACTCTACTAGGTCGTGGTGTTGCCATGAGGTAGTGGTATGTACATGTTAGGCTGGAGTTGTGAGACCAAGGTACAACTCTTTTGGAGGCCAAAGAATATGTGCTAACAAGATTCCATCTGAGTATGTGTTCATTTTTTTTTTTTTTCCAGAGCAAGGAAGCTGAAATCAGTGCTGCCTTGGGGATAAGAAAATGAGAAGCTAGAATGGTTGGAAGCTGTAGGTAGAGTGTGGTATGACAGTTTAGAAATTGCATGTGGCAAAATATTTTAGGATTGTGAGGAAATCTAGAGAAAGGAGACAGGGACAGATTTCTACTACAGATGTCAAAAGAAAATGAAATTAAAAAGTTCCACAAATAAAAAAAGTGGTAATATATTGGGAATATTTTTAAAATGAACATTGAAGTGTTCCCGATACTCCAAACATACAGATTCCAGAAATACTTTATTACTGTAAATAATAATCTACCTTTATCATTACAAATGGTAAATTCAAAACCAGTGAGATCAAAATTAATAACAAACGTTCTATGTATGAATATAGAAGCAGACTACCTAAGAAGATAGCTTTTTCTTTAAACTGGATGAGTACGACTCAGTAAACAATGATGTCTGTAAGTCTAATGATTCAGATCAAGATTTTGGAAGGAGAAAATAATAGGAATGAGGTGAATTTTATCTTAAATTTGAGATTTAATTAAAGAATCAGTCCATTATACGGTTACTATAACTTTTCAAATAATTGCATATACATGTATTTTTTCCTGTCTGTTGCAAATTTCATGGCAATACAAAATATTTTAATAAAACCTCATCCCTTGAAACAAAAAGATAAATTAGCTATTGTTTTTGTCCCCATCTGACCAGGAAATCTAACCAGGAATGGAGGGAATGAACAGACATTTCTAAGTGTTGGAGATGCAGGTGCTGGCGACATGGCTTATCCTCACCTCCAGCCACACACACCCTGCAGCCGTGGGGCACTGTACTAACCCACATAGTTATGTGATAGACTCTGTGGGCCAGTTTAGCTTTTATAAAGTTGCTGTATTTATAATATAGGGAAGTACAGAGAAGCATTATTCTCATTTAAGCTGGTGCTTTCTCACTGAAATCTGAGTGTAAAATATAAATAAAAAAAAAATCTGAAGGCTCAGACAGACTGAAAAAGTAAAACTAAAGGATGCCATTATTTCATGTAGTACATCTTTCACTGATGGAATATCTGTTGCTTGTGATAGCAAAAAGTGGGGCCACAGTTGCATTCATTGTCCAGTGAGCTTGTCTACACAATTCAACCCACCGACAGCAATGAATGTTGATTGTGACCTTTTTAATTAGAATCTCTGCGTAGGGATGAGAATGTTCTCATGGGTTCTTCCTTGATTTTCTTTCTTCGGCAAATTCTTGGAGCCATGGAGAAGATGATGGTTGGCCATAGGGTACAATCAACGGTCGATGGTTTTGATTTTAATTCCAAACTCACCGACAGCGTTGAATGTTCCCTGAAGCAACCTCTATCTCGAATATCTGCTGACTCTACCATTGCCTTGAGGATCTGAAGAGGGTGGGAGACAGAAAAAATTCATACACATTAGCTGCACATGTAATACATTTTTAATCAATTTTGAAAGGATAAGAAAGAAGGTTGATTCTTCCAAGTAAGAGTTTGGCGAGTGTCCATGTTGTATTGTATGAAAGAAAAGGATGTCATTGAATTTTTAAACTAAAGCCTATCATGGTATAAAACCACAGATATAATTGTCTAGCTGTTAAAGACAGGGTAATTTGTTATTCAAAATAATTCAAAGTATCAAATCAAAATACTTTCTTATCATTTCAATAGTGCTATGCTTATAGTTTGCCTATAGAATCAATAAATTCAGACTGAATGTAGGGTCTACTAAAATTGAACAGAATTTTCTCAAACTAAGTTAATGTCAATATCACCATTTTATATTTACATGTATCTAATATATTTGTTTATACAGTCAGGTTTGGAAAGTAGTAACATTTCCTGGAAAATTCATACTTAAAAAATACTAAATAAGGGGATGGGGAGACAGCTCAGCCAGCAAGCACAAGGGTCTGAGTTCAATCCCTGGTTCCATCAAAAAAAGAGAAAACTGAAATAAATAATAAATGAAAAGCAGCTGAATCTATTTTGCTTAGTTTATGGCATAAATATTTCACTAATACATTGAAAGGGTAAGGCAATTTATGGATTCTACACAAATTATTTTTTTCCAAATTTTTATATGAAATTTTTATGGGGAGATAGATAAACATTCTTTTTTATATATCCCTTTCGCAAAACTGTTTTATGAACAATGCTTATTTTTAAATTCCTGTGAATTCTAATGAATATATTTTATAACAGCATTTAACAATTTTCTGTCATCAATTAAAACAAAGACTCTTGGATAATTCAAAACCAGGAGAGAAAAATCACTATGTCACACAATTAACTGTATCCAACGTAGTTATAATTATCTGTGGGTGAGATAACTCACCCTAATTTGTAATACCACTTTATGGTCTATTCAAGTCAATGCAATTATTTGTGAAATTATTAGGGAAAACTGTATCCTGAGTTGCTGCTAGAAAGAATATCACTATGGGACAAAGGACACACTTGTTTGCATTATCACTTACATCTGAGAGCATATCACTCCCCTTTGGCTGCTTGCCCATTGTGGTGTTATTTTCAGGTCAATATAGAACCATTTCCAATTATCCTATTTGTCTCTTGCTACATGGGGCTAACATTTGAATGACTGTGATAAAAGATCCAAACCTGCCTATTTTCCCCTAACACAAAATATACACTGAAACTACTAATAAGCAAAACTCTATTGTGGTGGCAATCAATTATATGCGACTTGATTTCCAAAATGTATTCCTAGAGTTTCTTTGCACACTGTAATTAAGCTGAAATTTCTCA
This sequence comes from Ctenomys sociabilis, assembly GCA_004027165.1. Lineage (NCBI taxonomy): Eukaryota > Metazoa > Chordata > Mammalia > Rodentia > Ctenomyidae > Ctenomys > Ctenomys sociabilis. Next base: position 16,644 of record PVKA01039749.1, read on the forward strand.
GATTCTTAAAATAAAAATCTTAAATGCAATTAACATTTTTAAGTCTTGTAATGATTCACTTCTAAGAATAAGAAATCATACTAGTCTTATTTATATGTACATAATCTAAAAATATGTATTCAGAAAGCAAAATAATAAGTGCAGAAATTAATTCTTTTTCTCAGCACTACACTTAATGTATGTTTGAAATAGTCGCAGTTTGTTGACAATAAAAACTTTTTAATAGTTTAAGTTCTCTATAATGAGAAATAAGATCTACATTTAGCCTATCATCAATTAAGAGTAAACCTCCTGAGTCTATTTTCTCAATTACTTTTGTATGATCAGAAAAATTGCTCTGCTGGCTGGTTCCATTCCATTCTCTACTTATTCACGTGAAGCTTTGATCCTTATGTCAGGTCCTCTAATCCTGTCTCTTCTTTCATGACTTACTCTTTGGCTACAAATTATGTGTCTTTAAAATACTAATATTTAATTGCACTTTGACTTTACACTTTCTGGTCGGAATGTTCAACATGATATTTTTATAAGACAATTTTCATATTTACACATTGTAATGTGGTGTTACTAATTTGCATTCTTGCATAGTTTTCCTCAAATGAAGAAATAATCATTTATGGATGGTTATCCCCATGCCCTTCTTTTTCATTTTGGGGTTGTGTGGGCAAGAGAAGACTAATTCACATCAAGTCCAGATTTATTTTAGCTTTTATTTTTCATCCCTAGGCCTGTGAGAACATTAAGCATTTGCAGTTTTGCTTAAGGTTAGTAGGTCATAAATAAACCAAAGCAATTTCTTTGCTTTGAGCAAGAAGGTCACAGAATACATGAAATACCACTTTTAAATAAAGCAAACTTTAACGTAAATTGACAGAGGAAGATGAAGAAGTAGTCCAATGTGCCTCAATAAAAGGCCATAGGGATTTGGGATGCTAAAGTTGTCAGTTTCAGAAATAGATTATATATCTTGTTTGATGACCTGTATTTAATCTAAGTGACTGCCTCTGCCAGTCCATCCGGAGGGCAAGCGTGTGAAATAGAGCGTCTCCCTGTCGGTCTCCAGCCCTTTCCCCTGCCTGATGCCTTGACCTAAATTGGGCATGAACGCAGTGAGCTGGACAAACCAGAGGGAGTGAGAGTTTGCTATCACAGTCCATTTTATCTTTCACTCAGGTTGGCTGGTTGGAAGTTTTTGAGGCAGCACATCCCTATCAAGAGATGGGTAGTTGTATCAAGTAGTGAATCTCCACAAAGTATAAGAAGTGAATATATATATATATTTATTTATTTATTTATTTATTTATAACTTCTTTCCACCCCCCAAAATAACACCATCTCTGAAGCTAATCCTAAGTGAAATTCAAGTTTAACTGGTAGCTTGGTGTGCCAAGCCCTCTCACTTGTGTCCATCTCATTTTTCAGGGGATTGTTGTTCCTCTGCTTGGGATGTGAAATCTTACAAAATGTTTCAGCACTAGTGCTCTTCCTTCCAGATACCACAGTGAAAATGTTTAATTCAGAAGGCTCATTCTGGGTAATTCTAATTGCAGTTACGGAGGGTTCTGGCTTCAATAGGGGAAAAACAGCATCAAAGAGGTCCAAGTGGACTAAATGCAACAGAGCCCGGTTGAATACTTGAACATGGATTTATACTAAGGAAAAAGGAAAATCAGGGTAAGTCATACCAAAGCATGGGTCCGATTAGACATCTTTTGCTACTGAAATTCTGGCAGTCTACAGGGGACTATAATTTTGTATTTCAATAGGCTTGTAATTACTGATAGCCCTTATTCCTCTTGACAGCAAAAAGTCTGAAAAGTTTTTGGTTTTCTTTCCCAGAACACTGTGAAAATGAATATGTATTACTTACAGACCCTGTAAAATATCTTAGGAATTTACTCTGAAGAAAAATTTCCAGCACAACCTTTATAGTATTTAGCAAACTTACCAGTGACTGAAGAAACCAATAGATTATTTGAAATACACATATTAACTAGATTTACATATTAAAACCCACATCATATATTTATTCAAAATAAATATAAATAATTTGTATGCTTTTTGCTTGAAAACATAGAAAAGCTCAAATATTTCCATTGTAGTGCAAAAGATTAAAAACAGCACTCTAACATGAATTTAATAATAATGTGTAACTGTTGATGTTGCTGATGGTCATTCTTTGCTAAACTCTTTATATATGTATTTCAGGGGGCTCGGAAGATGGCTCAGTGGAATAAGCGCTTCCCTGGCAAGTGCAAAGGTCTGAGTTCAATCCCCAGTTCTGCCAAAAAAAAAAAAATTCTATATATGTATTTCTGTGCCTGTGAATTGCAGCAATTGAAAAGCTACACTACGGCTGGCCAAATAGCTCAGTGGATTAAAGCCCCTGCAAGCAGGCGCAGGGGCTGGGGGTTCGATCTCTAGGCCTGCCATGCCAGCCCTGCCCTCAGGGTACGCTGAGGTGGCAATTGAGACTGGGTATGGTGGCCGCACGCCTGTAATCTCAGCTCTTGGGAGGCTGTAAACAGGGGGATTGCTACCAATCTGATCTAGTAGTGAGACTCTGAACACCCTGTAGACCCTTCCCTAAAATACAGAAAAAAAAAAA
>PVKA01039750.1:0-19226 GCA_004027165.1 Ctenomys sociabilis
CATTTGTGGCCATCCAAATTGCAATTTTAAACTTGATCAACATGCTCATTTTTATCAATCTGACTCCAACAAAAATAAAGTCCAGCTGGCAAGATAGCTCAGTAGATTAAAATGACTGCTTAGCAGACACAGGGGTTGGGGGCTCAATCCCCATCCTGCTGGCCTACCATGCTGGCCCTGCACCCAGGGTGCCCTGAGACAGCACTGAGACTGGACATGGTGGCAAGTGCCTATAATACCAGCAATTGGGAGGCTGAAAAGCAGGGAAGGATCACTGTGAGTCTGATTTGTGTAGTGAGACCCTATAGACCCTGTACTAAATACACTTAAAGAAATAATCAATAAAATCCAACTTAGAAATATGAAGGCCTTAAAAGTTTGTAGCTATTCAGATGTATATTTAAATACATGGATATGTATAGTTTGAAATTCATTCATAATTTTCCTTTCAAAAGCCATGAAAAACACAGATCATTCCAAATAAAGCTAGTAAAGATAATTCACAGTAGATGCTCAACAAATTATGTCCTCATTTGGTTATTTGCATTGTCATTTCCTTGTAAGCTGCTGTCCTCTTGACATTTTATTTTATTTATTCATTTTAAATTTATGTATTTGGTGCAGGGTCTCACTAGACAGCTCAGACTTGTAGTGATCCTCCTGATTTTCAACCTCCTCAGCACTAGGATTACAGCACTGTACTGCCATGCCCTATCTCAGTGGCCAGATCAGTGAGCTCCATTTCCTGAGGGCACAGGAAGTGGAGCTAGGATGGAACCTAGGTTTCTGTGCTTGCCTAAGTAGGCACTTAGGGGCTGGGGAGATATCAGTGGAATAAGTGCTTCCCTGGCAAGCACAATGGCCTGATTTCTGTCTCCGGTTCTGAAAAAAAAAAAATCAATACTAAGTAGGCATTTAGTCTACTGAGCTATCTGGCTGGCCCTTATTTTATTTTAAATTTAACAGTCATTTTTACTTTTTATGATATCTGCTTGAAAATTCATTGTTAATTTTAGTAAATATAATAATTAATTCAAAATATTCCCTTTTGATTAGATGATCATGATTAAGAAAAAAGTGGCTGCTCAGATCTTTAGAGGCACCAAAAATCCAACTCTAGTAAAAGAGGACTCAGTTTATGTGCTACTTTTTTGAAAATAGCTGCACCGTGATTCTAAATTCTGTAACTATAAAATAATATGTACAATTGCTATACATTTCCAACATAAAATATAACTGTAAAGGTAGTCGCTCAATAGCTCAGCCAAAAACAATAAGTAATGGGAATTATATTAAAAGCTGTTGAATTGTGGGAATTTCCTACAAGTCAGTTTTATTCTATAGTTGATTAATAAAATTTTTATAATTTTAATTGGTATTTAACAGTCATTTTCAACTTTTTGACATCTGCTAAAAGATACAGTGTTAATCTTTATGCCAAAACTAAGTATAACATTTTAAATTAGATATGGGTAAAATATTAAGGTAAAATCCATTCAATTCGTCAAATTATATACAAGATTAAAGGTTATTGCAGAGGTGATAGAAATATCAGTTTTGTCTAGAAGGATAGTTATGAATTTCATTATAAAATAAATTAATCTGAGCTAGAGACAGGTCAGATATCAGATCCAGATGGGCTACAAAAAGAAGTAGGCTATATGGCTTTAAAATTACATTTCTCTATTAGAATGGAACAAGAGATTGACGTAAATATATGTTTTTCCTTTCTTCCCCTCTATCCTTCTTACTGTTCTGATTTTCTCTTTCATTCCTGTGCCTTCCTTCATCCCCACTCGTTCTCCTCCTCATCCATTCTCTTGCTTCTTTTGGCTGTAGCTACAGACTAATTGTTCCAAAACCATGTCCATGTCTTTTATGATCACGAGTGGCATCCCCCAAAGTATGTAGAGTGAGGATGGCATAACATTTTGAAGAGTTATAAGGATAGATTTTGTGTGGCTGAAGCTTCCATCATACTTGGAAGACGGTATACGATCCTTTTATCACTATGTATTTATCTACAAGGTATCATATAGAAAATGAAAGGGGTAAATTCAAGAGAGTAAGTTGTCACATAACTGAAAAGAAAACATGCACAGTAATGAATTGTCCAGTTACCAAATGGGCTCTAGAGGGTCTGGAAAAGTGACCCTTTACTTAAAAAGAAAAAATCTGGGAAAATCCATGCTTTTGTCCAGCATGTTTTACAAATTCAACTTCTACTCTGGAATTACTTCAGGTTTCAACAAAAAGAAGTTGGGTTAGATAGGCCATTGGAGAGTGCAGGGGAATCTGTGATGCACAGACCACTGTCCGTATATCTATGCCTAACTTGGCTTCATGGGGAAGTGTCATGGTTACCAGAACTTATTGGGGCTCTGAGAATAGGAAGGAATGCTCTAGCAGTCCCTCTTGTAATGAAAGCCTATTGCTAAACTCTCAAACATACTTACCTGTTTCTCCCTAAGTTCATTTTGAAGAGTTACTTCACCATAATAATAAATCCACTTCTGATGAGCCCTGTTTACTATTCTCATCTCAACTTATTTCTGACTTTTTCCAGCACTGCCTGTCTTTCCAAAAACAAGAGTCTTTCTGGGTCAGTTTACCTACTGCCTAATACACAACACCTCAACCAAACAGAAATCTGTAACTAGGTCACTTAATCGGTGATTGGTCCCTGTGGGGTAATGTTTCTACTATATACCAGTAGAAAAATGACAGAAAACAGTAAGGAAGTTTTATCTGCTATCAAAACAATAAGAAAAATGAATATCAGCTTTATCAGAGGAAAGAATATGTATTTATATATTGTGGCTCTACTAAAATATGCTTAACAAATGAATTTATTATTATGGTAAGACCCATTTTTTTAATAGCTTTTGTTCCTCTAAAACTTTTAAAATATTTCCAGAGAGTTTAATTACTTGTCTTTTAACTATTCCAGTAGTTTTCTTCTAGAGTACTGGCAACTAACCCAGGATTTATTGGCAGTATCAGACACATATATGCAGCAATTTGCACATCAGTAAACTAGTAAACTGTGTCAGAAGACAAGTACAGGTAGAACAAGAAATTTGACCTTCAGGTTACTCCAGGTAAGCCCTCTGAACCAAGGACAATAAATTTAAAAGCAATATTGAGAATCAAAGGGAGCTACATGGTTTGAAAGACCTCAAATTCCTGAAAGCCCCTAACAGACTGAAATAGTCTATCTTTTGAGAGTGAAAAGACACAAAATTATTCTTCCTAAAAAAGCACATAATCAGGACTGTGAGCTTTCAGAAAAATTATAATGCCTCTGCTTTTACTACTTTTCACATTACTAGGACAAGCTACCTAACACCCACAAGTTAAAGGAGGAAGGGTTTCTTTTAGCTTGTGGTCTATCCGGTTTGAGTCCTTGGATGCCTGGCTCAACAGCATGACAGCATGGAATGAGTGTCACAGAGGAGAAACAGTTCATGGCATGGCAGTGCAAAAGAAGCAACAGCGTGCCTTTCCCTCTTGTTTATTCAGGCTGCCAGCCTTTCAGCTGGTGCCACTGAGAGATATTCTAACTCCAATCAGTGGACTAATTTAGTACAAAAAGCCTCAAATAAGAGCTCATAAGGCTTTGGGGGAACATTTACACGAAAGCCATAATGGCATCCCATGTTGAGCTTTGCCCATTAATTTCCATTCAGATCATGCTGGAAGATAAGAAAAGGAAGAGATAATAGAGTCCCCATTTTCTCTAGATCAGCTGTCAGACTTCATACATGTTTATACTTAAATAAAGATTATTTTCTCCCTTTTTTCATTTTATTAGGTAAAGTATTTATATGTGTATGTGTACAATAAATAATATATATACTTTGGTGTCTCAGATTTTGAAGGAAATCTAAAAGAAAAATACCTGTATGTTTAAAATAGTGCATTAATTCTACATATTAGATTCAACATATTAAGTTGCAAATAATATATATATTTCCAGCTGCCAAATATTTATATCCAACTTCCTCAGGATCCACTTGTCTTAGCTACAACTATGTCTCCGAGTACCTCTCAAGTACTCTATATCTTCATGCTACATGCTATCAAGTACCCACATTGGTAATCTACATCTTATTTATTTACTAAATCCTACCAAGATTCCCACATCTTTGCCCCATTCTACCAAGCTCTGTTCTCCATTTACTCAGACATGTTCCCAACCCTACCACGGTAAACATGTTAGGTAATTTTTTATTTTATCATCAGACAAAGTGAAACTTTAGTGGCCAAACTTGTTTGAAGTCAGAAATACTATATGAATCCCACTGAAATCATAGTTCATTGGTGGGCATCAAAATATAGCAAAGGTATTACTTTAATATTTTATGTTAAACATCCCTTGTGATGTAAGTGTTATGAAATGACATTTACAATTTGTTCCATCATCTATCTCTTGAGCTTTTGGAGTTGGCATTTCTCAGAGCATTATTTTAAGACATTTTCTCTTTTCCCTAGACAGTCTCCTTGTTTACAGTGCTGAATCACATTCAGTCCCAAGCCTCAATTGCCAATAGTGATACTAATGGACTCAAGCCTTATGCCAATAGCTTATACTTTTCCACTTAGCTCCAGTTGTCCATGTGAAATCTTTCAAGGATTTCAACATTGAATTAATGAGCTTTGTGTCCTGTTGCTTTCTTGATGAATTTTTTGTATATTGTCATCTTCATACTCAGACATCTGGGTGTGGTCATGGACACTTCTCTCCTTTTACTTCTCTGCCATAGTGAATCCTTAGAATTATATTTTTTTAAATACTTTTCAGCAGTTCTCACTTTTCCCTTCTCCACTGCCATTTGATAATCTCTGTTATTGTTTCTTCTCAGAATTGTGAAAATAGCCACTTGTTTGGTTCCTTATAATCCAGCCTCACTCTCTACCTCACTTTGAATTCATCTTTTCCCTTCTGCCACAGTGATTGCTTTAAAACATAAATCTAAGCATGCCACCCTCAACTTAACATTCTGTAAAGATTCTATTGATTCTATAATATAGTCTACAGTATGGTAATATGGATTACATATTCCCACATGACCTTCTCCCCATTCTCCTCACTTAAGGTAATGGTTATATCCCAATCATTCCAATGAGAGAGCATCTTTCCCCATAGAAATCCATGCAGATCTGCACACAGTATTGCCTTTCCTGGAAATAACTTTTCTCCTAATTTAACTTTTCTCCTAATTCCCTTCACCCAGTATTTATGTAAATTATATTTGCTCAATAAAACTTTCAAAGATTCCTTAGCATTATTAAAAGCATTCCTTGTGCTCTGAACTTTTCTTTTGGTATGTTTATCCAAACAAAAATTGTTTACATATAAAGATATTTATGTAGTATATAACTGTATCATTTTTGAAAGATCCACATCACCTTTAGTGCCTTGGTGCATTATGGCTTATCAAATAGTACTTTATTTTGGAAAATGAAATCACTTAAAACATCCAATAGTGAAGAGACTTTTCCTAGTAATATGTGATTTTCATCCCCTTCCCCTTCTCTTCCTCCCTCCCCTTCTAATTATTGCTCCCTATTTTCAAAAGATCTGTTTCTTGATTTCCTATTAGTGACATTTATTTTTGTCTTTATTTGCCTTCAGGTTTCTCATATGAAGCAAATCAGATGATACTAAAGCTTATGTGTCTGATTTGTTTCATTTAATACTATGGTCTCCAGTGCATCCATTTTCTTACTAATGACTCAAGTTTGCACTCCTTTAGAGCAATGTAGTACTTGATTGTGTATAAACACCACACTTTCTTTATTCATTCATTTGTTCATGCATGTAGGGGCTAATTCCAAGTTTTAACTACTATGAATTATGCCTATATAAATGTGAGTATGGTGATATTTGATAGCTCTGACTCATCCTTCTCTGCTCCAAAATATACCTAGCAAAATCTTAGTCCAAGGCAAATTATGATTATAGAATGCCACCCTGATAATTTAACTGGGATTTAGAAGACAACAGGAATGTTTTCAAAGGGCATTTCCTCTTTATCTCTGGTACTTCTTGTGTGTTATGACTTTAGCATATAATGTTGGTCCGTGGTTGATTTCTAAGCAAATGTTATGAAGTATGAACTTTTATATAATAAGAGAGAGAACAGAAACACAAAGTAAGTACCACAAGCAACTATTTAGATATTAAGAGTCAAAGGAAAATGGTCCCGAAATGTTGAACACGCTAGGTAATAGCAATAGCCTACTTTGAAACTGCAGTAGAAACAGAAACAGAGTTTGTAATGACTATAAGTGGGTCAGACAGCTTTGCCCTTCTGGCATAAGTTTTCAAGGCAATTGAAAGGTTCATGAATTAAAGATAGGCCTTTCTAAAATATTACCAATCTATAACTATCACTGGGCCCATTATTTGATGAATTGCTAAGAGTTTTTATGAACTTTAGATATGCCATACGTGATTCTTACAGACAGCGTTGGGATACTGTCTCCCAGCTGGCTTTAATCAACTGAAATGGAATGCAATCAACATCACAAATTAATAATATTCCTTTCCATGATCATTTTGTTCCGTAGAGATGTGACAAATGGATAAAACTGCCATGAAAAATCACAAAATAAAGTCTCCATAGGGAACATACGTCGGTTTGATTTGAAGATGCCTGTGATTGCTTACACATGATTTCCTGAAGCAATAGACTTGAACGGATGCTTCTGCAGCCATTTCCCGCTTGGATCATAGATTGCAATACACGGTTTTGCTATAGCAAAGAAAGTGCTAACCAAACTAACCACATTCCAGTCCTTGGAAATAGTTGTACGTAATACTACATACTCACACTCATGTACTTGTTCTTGTACATAAGTATGTACACAGTTTTATGTTCAGGAATTTACCTCTTTATACTGCCAGAAAAATATTTCATAATTATTTTAAAACAACATTGATTTATGAATACCTTCAGATTTACTAATTATCATTCTTTGAAATTTCAAGAAAAATAAAACAAACATACTGAAATGAAATACTGGCCCCTGAAAAGCCCAGTACTCTGACAGCCTGCAGGAGTATAACAAGTTCCAGTCCAGCTGGGAAATCTAGCAAATTGGTGAGATCCTTCCTCAAAGGAAGAAAAAGAAAGAGCTGGGGATACAGTTTCAGTACCTTCACCTTGACTTTAGTGTTAACATATTTTTGTGCCTTCTATCCTTACCTCCATAGTAAAACAGGAAAAGACACTACAGAAAAGGTTTGTAGATAGGACAACTAACTCTGCTATGCACCTCGTGAAATACTACCACTGTTTCACATAGACACTTTGATTTACTGTGCATTGGCAGACAATTTGAAAATTATGACTGAGCCCTTATGTGAACACGTACCTGCTACAAAGCTTGAATTACTCATTTGTTTATCTCATAAAGCATAGGCTAGTGCAACATAAGGACATTTCTAGCACACTCCATGGAGACATAATCTGTAACTGTTTAAATGATAAAAGGCTAACAAAATGGATTGAGCATCGCATATCTAGGGCATATGATTAACAGCATTCAGAAAATCAAAACCGAGAGAAAATACAGAAAAAAGCATGAATCTGAACATCTGGCTTAGTAGATACAAATATTCTCACTAGACATTCAGTGGCAAACAATTGCATTTCGGTTATTAAATCATGCTTGGATTTGACACCACTTTAAGATGAAGCTAGAGTATGTTGGTGACATTTTAATCATTTTTTTTCTTGAGAATATACTTGAATACATGGGAAACTTTACATTTGGTTATTTAATCATATTTTCCTTTACATTAGTACTATTAAGATAGGCCAAATACACCCGTCCAGCCCCAGAGACCAGCCTGAGACAGTGCAGCAGACTTCAGCAGCCTCCTCAATCTCGCCCACACCTGCCCAGCCCCAGAGACCAGCCTGAGACAGCAGCTAACTCCAATGGCCTCCTGGATCCTGCCCCAAGCTCTCCCAGTGAGTGGGAATTTGCACGACTCACCAGGCTTCCCACATCAGTGAGTGTGTAGTGAGTCTGAGGGAGAGCCATTGGCTTTTTCCCATGCACGCTACCAGATCCCCACGCCGAAGCCCTCCAAGCCAGTGACTAGCCTGAAACCTCAGGACACACTCACCAGCACCTCCCCGGATTCCCTGCCCTAAAGCCAGCAGAGCGAGTGGGAATTTCCCCGACTCCCTCAGTATCAAAGTTCAGTGAGTGCAGAACTCCAGGCTGGCCATGTGGAGAGACATTTCCCAGGGATTCCCTGCCCCCTCACCCCCCGTGGCCCGGTGAGAGCTACAGGCCCACCACACCAGAGAAATATTTCCCAGTGATTGACCGTCCCACCCCACGGCCCCAGATCCAGTGCAGGTCGGTCTGAAGTGAGAACTCCAAGTCTGCCATGCCAGAGGGACATTTCTCAGGGATTCCCGATCCCACGCCATGGGCCGAAACCCAGCACAACCTGGCCTGTGTGTGAAGGCTCCAGGCCCGTTGCATAGGAGGGAAAGGGAACATTTCTCCACTACTGGTGGGAATGTAGACTGGTACAACCATTGTGGAGGTCAGTGTGGGGACTCCTTAAAAGAGTAGGACTAGAAATCCCATTCAAGCTAGTTATCCCCCTACTGGAAATTTTCCCAGAGGAACTGAAAACAGTGTATCATAGTGATATATGTGTACCTATGTTTATAGCAGCACAATGTGTGATAGCAAAATCTAGGAAACAACCAATATGTCCATCACATGAGGAATGTTTGAAAAAGATGTTTTATTTCTGAATAATAGAGTATTACTCAGCTATTAAGAATAAGCATGAAGCTTTTATGCTGACGTAGATGCCACCTGAACATATACTCATAAGTGAAATATACCAGACACACATTTGGAAATATCTTATGGTCTTCCTAGTATAAGAAGCAAAAAGCAGAAATACAAATGGAAACGTACAACAACAACTAAAATCAATTGAGTCCGATAAGCCAAAGTGAATGGCATATGCTGCAGAATACTAATCACCTTTTCTTCTGGATGATGAACAACCTAAGTTCACAGATCAAAGCTGAAGAAATAGAAGAGCCGCAAGGCCAGCCAACATTTTGGCCCTAGCCTTTCAAGGTCAGCGAAGACTCAGGAAATAGAAGAACCTGTAATGCAACATCAAAAAGCTCAGTTGAGCTCCAAGTTTTCTGAACAAGCAGATTATGGAGCCACAGAAGAAAGAGATTGACGATATATACTGTGCTTGGGGAGCGTCATATGGAGAGAAAACTTTCTCTCAAGCTCTTGCAGAGAGCAAACTGGTTAAGCAGTGGCCGTGACTCATCCACATGGATGACACAGACAAAGCATCTACAGAATAAAGTACAGGACTAGAAGATAAACTCTGAGGAGACTTTTCTGACCACATAAGAAACATAAAGTACATGTGTTGGTATATCAGTCTTGCTCTATCTAGGTCTTAACCATTCAGCAGAAAAGTATAAAAATGAAGTCTGCACCGCGGGGCCATAATAACAAGTTGAGCTGTAAATCGCTATTGTTGACAACTTCTTCGGATAACTCGCTATTGTTGTGGAATGCTGGACTGTGTTGGATTGTGTTGTTGAGTTCAGGCACCTAAATTAGTTGAATGACAATGCTGTGCCCATCTTTGACAGGTGTAGACAAAGGAAGGAGTATAGAAAGGAAGAATCGTGATGTGTGTGTATGGACAGTACAGTTGGGATAGATAACGCCATTCTTCTACATAATTCTATGAGAGGCAAGATTTGCATTAATGGTGGCTGGACAGGATATTATGTCGGCTTCTAGTACTATGGACAACCACTAGGAGAATAACAAGGTAGAAAGTATTAATTATTGAATCATTGATGTAATTCAGGTAAAAAATAAGATATGCAAAGAGCCACACTCTCTTAATTTACTGATAAGAGACATACGGTATAATAATGTCTGTAAGTATAATATCATGTATGCATCTTCTATGATACCAAGACATTATGAAAACAGTTTGCAGTGTAATTTATCAAATCCATCTTGTCAAGGTATCTTAATACTGTCTCATTGATATTTGTACTTCAGGAAAACAAAAATAAATATAAAAAAATAAAAAAAAGATAGGCCATATATGGCCACATAGATTTTTCCACATTCTTTAATTAACACCAACAAATGATGAATGGTCCAATTAAGAAGAGTGACTGTGTAAATCTGGTTTAGATTCTTTCTAATAATGCCATCCTTTAAAAAAATGAAACCCATATTAAACTTATGATATAGTACAATAGAGTTTTGGTATAATTGCAACCTGTGATTTGTTCATAATTTATGAGTCCAGTTCTTTTTACACATCAACAACTAAGCATGATAATTCTCATAGAACTGTAACATTAAGAATTATGTGTCAAGAGCTGGACAGATAGCTCAGGGACTAAAGCACCTACTTAGACATGCACAGCCCCAGGGTTTCAATGCTTGCCATGCCATGTTGGCCCTGCCCCAGTGTGTGCTGAGACAGCAAATGATACTGGACCTGTGGTCCCAGCACTTGGGAGGCTGAAAACATGAGGATGTCTACAAGTTCAAACTGTATAGTGAGATCCTGTAAGACCCTGAACTAAAAACACATTTAAAAGAAAGAATTATGTTTCAGGTAAAGAGATTTAAGTAACTCATCTAAACATCACAGTTTAAAAGATCTAATTCTTTTAGAAGCTCAAATCAATCACAATGATCAAATGTTTACAAAGGCTTGTGAACCCTACCCGAAATCCTACACCAAAATAATGATGGCACCAAGGGGACCTAACAGCAGTGCTTCTCTTATCAGTGTTCCTCCTCTTAGTATTTTTAAAATTTAACATCAATAAATGTAAATTTTTCTAAACTACCAATGAGAAAAGCATTGTGCCCTAGGGCTCTGTACCATCACTGCAGTTCCCCGGTGTCCACACTCTTGCTGCTTGTTTTTGAAGTCACATCTTCTATAACTGTCAAGTCTGTGCATATCCTGCCATTGATTTATTCTGTAGTGAGACACTATTGCTTCTCAGTATGATCACAATTAATTCAGATCCTCTGACAGACATGTTTTATTTCTTCAATCATTTTGCAAAATGAGAGCTTTAACTTTTCTATCTTGACCTTCACCTCTCTTTTTTCATTCTTGCTCAATCCTGTCCCCTTTAATTTTACACTGTCAATGTTTGTAGTGTCTAAGTTCTGTAGCTATATTGTTTCTATGATTTACTTTCAACTGTGATAGGACCTTTTTCTATAAAAAGATAAAATATTTTTGGTTTTTGGAAAAGTAAACTATGAAATAGTCAGAAATCATACACATGCGCATTGTGTGGGGATATGAAATGTACGGTACCCTTGGAAAACAATATGGAAGTTACTCCAAAAGTTAAATACACAACTGTCATATGACCCACCCACCTCTCTTCTGAATATTTAACCAAAGTAACTGAAAACAAGATCTAAAAGAGATACTTGGCCACCTAAATTCATTGTAACATTAACCATAATAGTCAAGGACTAGAAGTAAACTGAGTGTCCCTAAACAGATTAGTGGATAAAGAAAATACGGGATATAGATATAGGGGAATATTATTTTACTTTAAGGAAGGACATCCTGTCCTGTTGCCACATGAATGGAGACTGAGTGTTTTGTGTTTGTGAAATAAACCAGATACACACACAACTGCATGACTTCATTCAGGTACCCAAAATAGTCAAACTTTTAGAAACAGACAGTAGAATTGTGTGTACCAGGGACTGAGGGAAGAGGAAGAGGAGGATGGCTCAGTGACTATAGCATTTCATTTTTTTAAAATGAAAAAGTAGGGCTGGGGAGATGACTCAGTAGAATAAGCACTCCCTGGCAAGCGCAGGGGCCTGAGTTCAATCCCTGATTCCTCAAAAAAAAAAAAAAAAAAAAAAAAAAAAAAAAAAAAAAAAAAAAAAAAAAAAAAAAAAAAAAAAAAAAAAAAAAAAAGACCTAAAATGAAAAAGTTCTAGAGATCTGTTGCTCAGCAGTGTACATACAGTTAATACTACAGTATGGGCACTGAAAAAAATGGCTAGGGTAGAAAATTTCATTCCATATGTTTCCTATCATAAGATACTACTCAAAATAAGAGTGATAAAGATAAATACAAAAAGGAAGGAGGCTAAGACATTTTCTGTTAGAACATTTTGTTTCTAACAGAAAGGTAGGGGAAAGATCCTATATTTATTCCCATTTCCTCCACTTTATCAAGCAACCCAGATATTTAATTAAGTTGCACTTGGATGCACACATATAGATAGAAGTAATTGCTCTTACTGTTCATTATTTATCTTTTGTTCAGTTTTTGCCTCTTGGAATTGCTGACATTCTACAGTTATTTCCTAATCTCTTTAATAATCTACCTGCCCCTTCCGCTGTGCCACTAGTCTACATTATATTCTCTAGATCTTATGCTCAGATATTTTTATTTCTCTTTAATTGCTTCTCTTGATCACAGTCAGTGTTTCTTGTTTTTTTTTTCTTTTTCTTTTCTTTTTATTTATTTCTGAACTGGGGATTGAATTCAGGCCCTTGTGCTTGCCAGGCAAGCACTTATTCTACTGAGCCATCTCCCCAGCCCCTCACGTCAGTATTTCTCGGATCCTACATCATTTTCTTTTTTTCTCTAGCTCATTTTACTGGGGTGCATCCTTAAGTAATAGTGTATCTTAAAGCCCATTTTTGCATCACAATTTTTAGATGCACATCTTTCAATCATTTCAGAGAGGTATATTATTAGAAAGTTACAGGATTTTGTACATGTATTTTTAAGACTATTATTTCTCACACATAGGGAGAACAGAGCATATCAGCCCAAATTCTAAGTTGAAGATAATTCCCTTGAATTTTGTGCAGATTCTGCACTATTACCATTGTGTATCCAAAATAAGAAACTCAACACCAAATTTGTTTGATTATTAGTATGATTCGCCATCTAACCCCTATTCCTGGGATTAGATTTTTAATTTTTAGCTGTTCCTTGCTCTGATGATATTAACATTTGCTAACTTGATGGCTAATAATTACTCGCATGTGTTCATAATCAAATTTGTATTTATTATTTGATATGTCAATCTGAATTTAATATGTCATTCATAATTTGATATGTCAAGAAAAGCAAGAAACACACACTGTGGTATTTCAATCAAGTTCATTTCAGAAGTGGGAAAGGCACTTGATAACTAAATATGTAGTTGAAGAAGGCCTTGGATTCAGTCTCTGCACTGGACATTGCTGTTCTACTTGGGTATCACAACTTCTCTATTCCATATAAGTTACCAAATGTCAGGCTACCTTTGATAATGTGAACTGCACCAATTCTTCAGTTTGACTCAGGTTGGAGTAGAGAGAAGATACAGGCATAGACCTATTTTATTTCTGTTCTAGTAAAAGGAACTATGCACAATTTTTTGACCATTGGCTATTATCATACTCTTTCTGTTCATTGCATCTGTCTCATCAAAGTACAGCGCACCCTTGATTTTGTAGAAGTTCAAGTCTATGTAAAAGAAAACTATTCTTCCCTATTTGGGACATCTCTGCCATAGAACCGAAACTGTAATTCTTCTGATATGTCTTTTCATCATTTGTTTCTGTGCAAATTGTTTGATGTTTTGAGCAAAATGTGGCCATGCAGAAGGCAGCACATTTTTCTCTCATTCAAAGTTGGCTTGCTGCAGATGTCATGAGTTCCCCTCTGCTCTTACACATTGCTATGGTTTGTAACTAGATGTCCTCCAAGGCTCTCATAGGTGGGGCTCTGGGGAGGGCCTTGATCATGGGTATGTGATAATGGATTAGTCCACTAATTGTTTTACCACAGTTCTGGGTATTGGTGGCACCAACCAATAGGATTGTGGCCTGGATGAAATAAAAAAAAAAAGGAAAGCAGAAGGAAGACAACTGCCTTTCTGTGTCATCTCATGAACTGTTTCTCTTCTGCCATTCTTTGCAATCAGCTGGGTATGGATAGAAGCCACCACAAAGTGTGAACTAAAATAAACATTGTATCCTTTTGTTGTTTTGCTTTGTTCTGTGGTAGAACCAGGGATTGAACTCAGGCCCTTGCATTGCCAGGGAAGCACTTATTCCCCTGAGTCATCTCCCCAGAAGAACGTAACTGAGACAAGTATGAGTGTTATGCAAGAAGCAATAATATCTATAAATGTGATAAATCCTGTCCCAGTATGGTTTTGTCATGATTGGGTGACAAGTCTCTTTCATTTTCATATAAGGAAGCTCATTTGTCCTCAGACATAGGCCAAAGTCAACATCAGCTTACTAATAACTACTTTACTGTTGGTATCTTGGTCCATTGTCCTGCCTCTCAATTGATTCAGAATCCAGATAGAAAGGATGAATGCTATTGAATGGGCTCCTTCAAGAAGACAGCATATATATTTGAGGTCATGAATGCGTTAAATTTTCTTTTCTATCATTTCTTTTAATTTTTTTTCAAATCAAATTAGTAGAACAGATAAATAATTAATACATTGCGTATTGTTTTCATAGTGGCTTTTTGTTGTACAAAGTGCATACATGATATTCTATGTACAAACACTAACAGAGCAGATGCCTCTATTCAATGAATTAAGAGAATGTAGCTGTATACCTATCTTTTTTAAAGCTGAATTATAGTACAGTTAATTAGTAAATAATTAATACTTTTTACATTATTATCTTCCCAGTGCTTATCCATAGTACAAGAAGCAGACAGGATATCCTATCCAAACACTATTCTTTCTTTTTTTTTTTTTTTTTTTTTTTTTTTTTTTGTTTTTTTTGTTTTGAAGAAGCAGAGATTGAACTCAGGCCCTTGTGCTTGACAGGGAAGTGCTTATTCACTGAGCCATCTCTCTGGTCCCTTTTCTATCATTTCTAAGGACAAACATGTGAGTTGCATCTGCTCTGCCTGCCATCCTAACTTTATGCCCCCTTCTAAAACAAATAAATAATGCATCATCTGATCTAAAGATTCTCAACAAGAGTAACCCTGTACAGGTAGTTTAAATATGAGAAACATGGATTTTGGTTATTGCAAGAATTTGATGCCAGAAATAACTGAGGACAGTGAGTTTAAACATCTGTGCTAGCACAAGCAGTCAAGGTCAGAAAGTCATCCTGCCCAAAATATCTTTCCTGTCCATGCTGAGCACCGTTGCTCAGCCTTACCACTTTACTTACTTAAGAATTGTCTCCTGAACTCCTCCTAAAACACTTACATCTTCTGTACATCAATTTTAGGATATATTTGATCTGAAACTTGGAATTTTTAAGTGAAGTCTGAAGTTTTTTTAAAACCATAGGACGTAGATTCATCTTTCTTTGATTAAAGAAATGTGGTAGAAGTAAAATATCAATGCAGCATAAATGTCGATGAAAAAGGAAGTGATTTCAACTTTTATTGACTTTTTGAAGCACAGTGGTGTCTCCTGTATGACAGACATTTCCAGAGCACTGAATATTGAACCAGTAAATTTCTATGTCTAACAATGATGCAGCACAATTATCAAATTTTTACACGAGAGAAATAAAAATTGAGGCAATATCTGATTAGGCAACCTGGTAAACATTCTGGCTATTATATAGAGAAACTGACTCTCATAAATATTCATAGTTGTTTTCTTCCCTCAGCTCAGAACCGTCTGCCTTCCAACATTGTTGGATGAAGCAGCAGTAAATAAAGAGCTAAATAAGGAGCCATAGGCAGAAAAGGGAGGGACCTGTCTGCATGAGAGTGACAGAAACAGCAACCCTTTTGTAACTGTCCCACACCTAACAGAAGTTCATGGTCACTTCCCTAAAGGCTTGGCGACTCTTCTAGAAGCTTATCAGTGTAATCACATGCTGAAAGCACTTTCCTTTGTTACGAGAGTCACTTATTAACAATGCCTATCTTACACTTTTCTCAAAAATCCAAACCATATATATGCATTTTTTATTATCACTTATTTCAGAAATGTAGGCATCTACTCAACCATCTTCCAGTCTACCCAGGCATAGCACTGCACTTGCCTCTGCTTCATCCATTCTTATGTTCCCAGCTATTATGGGAATATGCTCTCTTAATATTTTATACTTTTTCTCCTGCAGCACTAAGTGGAGCACTAAGAATCATATTCTCATTTAATCCTCTGTAGCTATTTCTGCATCAGCCACAGACACACCTGCTCTAGTGATTTCCAGATGCACTGGACCCTGGCCATCTGATAGGAACAGTTGTGCTGATCTGTCTGAGCAGAAGGACTGTGTTTCTAGTGGCACAGCAGGCCAGCTGATGACACAGTTCTTGAAGGCAAAGTTCTAGAAGTCAGCTTTGCAGCTGGTCTTGAAAAAATATTTATTTGGGAAAAATATTTGTGTCCTATTTTAAACTCCAAGAAAAGTTACAGGCTGGTATTTCTTTATGATGCAGAACAATAATAGGTTTCTTAAAAGAGGAAATGATATATCCTTTATGTGTGTTATCTTATCCATAAACACAAGTACGTGATACGATCATGGAAAATGTAACTGCTATGACCAAAGGACCATAATCAAATCTCCAAGAAATAAGTAGCTGTACACCACTGCTGTACTTTCAATTTGGAATGTGCCCAAAGGTCCATGTGTATTGGTGATTTGGTCTCCAATGTGGTGCTGATAAGAGAAGATGGAAACTTTAAGGGATAGGCCTAGTGGAAGGTCTTCAAGAATTGAGGGCCCACGTTCACCTGGAACTTAGGACCTCAGCCCTACCTCTTACCTCTTTGTGTCCCGGATGTGAGCTGCCCAGCTCTGCTCTACTTCCTGCTTTGCCATGCATACTACTATCTCATCACAGTCTAAAAATAACAGGTCTCAAAGCATGGGGCCTGAAAGCTCCAAATTCATCAAAGAGGTAAAAGAGTTCTTTCCTCTTATGATTTGATTACCTCAGGTATTAGTTATGATGATGGCAAGTTTGCTACCACAGCCAGGCAGTTGAGTACATTTCTGCCCTTCTAGCTCCCTCTATCAGCAAACACATGACAAGCAATATTTACAAATTCTATATAAAAGACTAAAGGATAGAGCTTGGTATGTCAGATGTGAAAGGTATATACAGCATTTAGTACCTCATTCTAGGTAACTTCTTTGTGAGACAAGATTTCACTATCTAGTTCAGGCAGGGCTTAAACTCCCTAAGTAACTGAGGCTGGGCTCAAACTCCCAGTAATCCTTCTGACTCAGCTTCCTGAATGGTAGGCTTACAGATGTACAACACCATGCCTGGCCCGAAGTAAAAATTTTGGCTTCAGTGAAACAACATCAACCACCACATTAAATTACTATTAGCATTACACAGGTTTACAAATTTCCCCTTGCATTTCAGTTGTAATTACTTATAATTCTCATTGCTTATAAATTACTTTTAATTCATCAGTATTGTAAAGTGAAGAATATTGCCATGATTTCATGCATGTGGATTTACAGGTGACATTAGAATTAAGTTGATCAAAGTGGGCACTAAATGTATGCAGCAGTTCTTCACTGTACTGTTGTCATCCATTGCCTCCCCCTTTGCACAGGTCATTCCTCCCTGACAGTGTGACCTTCCTCTCACTTCCTCAGTTTAAATTCAATGGCCCAGAAATGTTTTGATCAGTATCCCATGACAGAAGTACGATGATGCAGGACATCTCAGCCCTTGCCATCAGGAGATCCATAGCTTCCACCTGTGTCCCTTAGAGCACTTGTTGAAGAAGAGAACCCCTATGGTATAAAATGGTGAGCAATCTTGAGATTGTTCTAATATAAGAAAGCCTAACTAGGCATTGGGAAAAAATAGGTGAAAAAAAATAGCTCGCTAGCCCTCAGCTGTTACACCTATCCTAGACTGTGCTTCAAACATATAAAGAAGCCATCCTGGCCAGTGTGTGACTGCCCCTTTCAGAGGGATATCAAGTGAGAGTCATCAAACTTGAACAGCATATCCCAGAAACACGACAAACAATAATCACCACATTATTTTAAGTCTCTAAGTTTTGGGGTTAAAAGTCAAGCATTAAAAGTCAAGAAGAATATCCATAAGAATATATATTTTTTCTCTTTAATATGTTAATGAACAAATCCTACCTGAAAGAGCTTCCAGTGATTAACTGTGGACAATTTGAGCAACACAGGAATGAAGTAATGTATTATAACTTGAATAAAATCACTATGTTTGAGTTCACTCTGTTATAAAAAATTGAAAAGTGAAAGAGAAGTAGCACTCCTTTTAAGAAGTAGTCAAAATAATAACCAGAATGACAGAAATACATAATCACTATTTGGCAAACACTGTATTAAATATTTTGCTGATGGGCTCAGGAGACAGCTCAGTGGTCTAAGTGCCAGCCTGTCAAGCACAAGGACTCAGGTTTCACCCCCAGCATAGTAAGCTGCTGTGCTGGCCTGGGAACCGCAGGTGTGTGCGCCAGCCACTGATCCTGTAGACGGTGGCACACACCTGTAATCTTGGTACTAGGGACTCTGACAAAGGAGGGTCACCACAAGTCCAAGCTGCATAGGGAGACCTTGTACTAAATAAATAAATGAATAAATTTATGAAAAATGTGCTGACAAGAAATGTTGATGGTAGTTAAAAATAAATGAGCAAAAGAATGACAAGAAACAAGAAAGTTTTATACTTCCTAATTAGCTTCCCACATAAGATTTGTAAATTATAAGAAAAAAATATCATAAAATATTTTAGATATCATATTAAGAATATGATCAAAGTTAACATATATATATATATATATATATATATATATATATATAGACTGTGATTGGTGACCAATTAATTAAAGATACCTTAAAAATTAAACTATAAGGCGAAAGATTTATACGATCTGAAGAGAAACCAGAGCAGTATACATCGTGAGCCCATAATATTAAGCTGAGCTGTAAATGGATATGGTCGACAATTTCTTTGAATAACTCCCTATGGTTGCAGAAGGCTGAACTGTGTTGGATTGTGGTGTCGAGTTCAAGAACCTAAGGTAGTTGAATGTCAATGGAGTGCCCACTTTTGACAGGTGTAGACAAAGGAAGGGTTGTAGAAAGAAAAAATCAGGATGTGTGTGTATAGACAGTACAGTTGGGATAGGTAACGCTGTGCTTCTACATAATTCTATGAGAGGCAAGATCTGCACTA
>PVKA01039751.1:0-19249 GCA_004027165.1 Ctenomys sociabilis
AGGCCAAGATGGAGAAGACCTCCATGGCCACCATGGCCTTCCCCTTGCTGCTGTGGTACACGGGCAGGAAGGTGACCCACACGCTGCAGAACACCAGCATGCTGAACGTCAGGAACTTGGCTTCATTGAAGGTGTCAGGCAGGTTCCTGGCCAGGAAAGCCACAGTGAAGCTCACCAGGGCCAGGGAGCCCAGGTATCCTAGGACACAGTAGAAGGCCGTGAGGGAGCCCTTGTTGCACACAATGATAAGGTGGCCGTGTTCAGAGTGAGCATCTATGTCAATGTAGGGTGGATTTGTCCCCATCCAGACTGCACAGAGTGTGAGCTCGATCAGGGAGCAGATGGGGATGATGTAGTTTGGTGTCCCTGATACCAGCAACTGCCTCATTCTTCTGCCTGGAGTAGTGACCTTAAAGGCCAGCACCACAGTAATGGTTTTGGCCAAGACAGTGGAAACAGCCAAAGTAAACACAAATCCAAATGTGATCTGCTGGAGGATGCAGGTGGCTGGACTTGGACGCCCAATGAAGAGCAAGGCACAGAGGAAACAGCAGGTGAGGGAGATGAGCAGAGTATAGCTGAGAGCCCGATTGTTGGCCTTGATAATGGGAGTTTCTTGGTGCTTCACAAAGAGCCCAAGAACAGCAACTGTGAGAACAGTGAGACTCAGGGCAGTGCTAGTCAGAGCCTTTGCCAGGGGGTCTTCATAAGCCAGAAAAGTCACAGCTTTTTGAAGACAGCGATCTCTCTGAAAGCTGGCATACTGATGCTCTGGGCACTTCACACACTGCTCCACATCTGGAGAGAAATTCAAATTGTCTTTAGTTCAAGCTTTTTCTTTCTTATTCACACACACACACATGCACGCACGCACGCACACACACACACACACACACACACACACACACACACACACACCAAGAGCATCATTGGATTTATAAATCCTAATTTTCTTTTTTGCCATTCATTTTCATTTTGACTTTTCAATACTGGAGGTTTTATTGAAGATCATTTCCCCGAGCTACTTTCTGAACAATTTTGTACGTGCTTTTACATTTGAAAGTTGATATAATGAAGGCAAACTATTTCCTAGACTAAGATCCAAATTTGAAAATCTTTGGCAATCTTCTGAGACCATTATAATTACAGACAGACATTCATGACCATGTAACACTGGCTTTTCCATTGTTTCTACAGACAACAAATCAAAGAATGTAGACCAAATACCTCCCAACGAATACTGCCCATTTTCTTTTGTTATACTGATAATGCACTTTTTTTCTCCCTGTTATTTAGTAAATTCATTAAAATTTTCAGTTTTCAGAAAGCATAAATGCATCTATTTGTTTCAAAGCTTGTAAATGTGACACTGTGGTATTAATGTAACAAAATATCTCTTATTTAGGAAAAAATATTTGTTAGGTTCCAGGAAATGACATGCATGAAAAATATTACTTATTAGGGGCTAGGGAGATGGCTCAGTGGAATAAGTGCTTCCCTGGCAAGCACAAGGGCCTGAGTTCAATCCCTGGTTCCGCAAAAAAAAAAAAAAAAAAGAAAAATATTACTTATTGTTGAATAGAGTAAGTAAGCCCATGTTAAAACACTACAGTCTTCATGCCAAATTTTGATTTTAAATCATCTGTTTTGAATTGGTAGGTGAAATACTAAGTTCTGCAATCCTCCCATTTTGAACATTTCCTGAATAAGTAACATTATTAATTGGACATATTGTTTGAATTGGGACTTTTTTGTGAACTACAGATTGTTAAAAACTGAATCTCTTACTCCATAGGCATCTACACCATCAGACCACTGGGCTCCTCATTCTCTATTTGCATACTTGACTCCTTAAACAAAAGTAACTTATCCACCAGCTCTGTAAATGTGCATACCCATATAAACTACATGGCACTCTGCACAACCATTCTTGCAGAATATCAAAGCAGATTTCAATACATACTGAGAAAAATAAGGAAATAAGAAGGACTCGGGGAGAATGAAGCAAGAGTCCACTGTGCAGGCACCTTGAATTTAGGTCTCATGTGTGTTATGATGAATAGGACCCTGTGGGAAGTGAAAGGATTTCTCAGGTTTACCCTGCCAGCAAGCAGAAGGGAGTGTGGGAAGCATTCTGACAAAGAAGATGAAGGAAAACCCAAGAAAAACAAAGAGTTGAGATAATTCCAAGTTCAGGGATCTGGAACTAAATTCTTATTTCTTGCCCAGAAATGATATTCGTCACTTTTCAAAGATTGCTCTCTTTAACGTTACGCTTAAGACTGCAAACCTTGAAAGCCTTGAAGCCCATTTCTAAGTCAAACTTTACTGCTTGTAACACCATGGAATGGAGTGAATTTTATTGTCATCTAGTCATTTTAGTACAAAATTTCCTAGGGCAGTTTTGGTGAGGACGGGGAGGGGGAGGAGGTGGAGTAGGGGGAGGATGAGGAGGAAAAGGAGGAGGTGGAGGAGGAGATAGAAGAAGAAGAAGAAGAAGAAGAAGGGGGGGAGGAGCAACAACAGAAAATGTTAATGTTAGAAGAAAATGCAAATACTAGCTAAGATGTAGGGTAAGTACACCAGATGGAGGAAATTTACTGAGTTTGTTTCAGCAAAAGAAGTTAAAACTGAATAAGGATGCTGCTCAATAGGAGAGAATCTTAGATTCATTCCACAGCAATGGAAGGAAGAAACAGACAAGAAGAAAAGGAAAGTAACGAAACAAAAAACAAACAAACACAAAGAATAAAAGAGCACAATCCAAGACAAAGTAATTTAATGGGTAATAGTGCTAAGAACAAAAAATATCAAACCTCAGGAAGAAAGACTATTTTGAGTACTGAAATCTTCTACAAGATATTTTCTGTGTTTTGGATGAATCGATAAACATAAAATAGAACTGAAATATTTCCACATAAAACAAGCTCACCTGTGTCATTGGCAATCTCATTCTCTGGGCAAGGGTTACAGTCAAAACAACAGGCAGGCTTTCCTTCCCGAGGGGATTTCCTGAATCCAGGATTGCAGCTCTCACTGCATACAGAACGAGGGGTCTGGGAAGGACAAAAATACAAGTGGGAAACTTCTTAGAATTTCACTTTACCTTCAAACTAGAGGAATAAATTTACCCCGTGTAAATACAAGTGAGATTATAGAATTAAGTGCCATATTTAATTTACTATATGAAGTATATCAATATATTCAACAACATTGTAATATAAATGTGTATCTTTCCAATTCAGTAGAAAGCTGCTAGGTAAAGTATTCAAATTAAAAGTTATTCATCCTCAATATGTGGCTATTTCCTGATCACAACTGGAGCACAAACTATTAGCAATAATTTTGTTTGTGATTATCAATGTGCATTGCTCTGAGTTCCAACATACCTGTATAATCGCAGAGGCCCACTCTATCATGTCATCAGATAATGAGAGCTCTTGGCCAAGTGGAGAATGTGGGGAAAACATCCCTACTTTGACCTTCAGTCTAAGGCCTTCAGGAAAATTCCAAGAATTAAGAATGTCATACCCCTTCTGCAGCTTCCTTTTATCATCCAAGTTCAATTGGTCTCCAGCACGATTATTGAACTGAATATTCTTCAGAAAGGGGTGGAGCTAAAAGAGACACACCATCCTGCAGTGAACAGGGCTCCATGATGAAGACAGAAAACACAAAGTACCTAGTTCACTTTATTTCATTTCCATAATGCAAAGTTATCACTAACATCTACTGGCCTATAAAATCTAAAGCACCATGGAAGTCTAAAATACAATGTTCATAAAAAGTCACTTCATATAGAAAATATTTCATACAGGACTATTTAAATAGTGAGCTGATGGGTTAGACAAAACACTACTCTGGGATTTAAGCTTTAATACTTATTTACTCTCTGAATATGCCCAGCCTGAAAAATGACATTATCACTACAAGAAGCTTTTGGATTAAATGAGAAATTTAATAAAATAAATCAAAATACAATTTACAGTCATTTCAGTTCAAGTATGCCTACAAGTTCTTCAACTGTTCATGTAGAATTTCAAGAAAAATGATAAGATTTTTTCTGAAAATACTAGGCAGGCAGGAATTTGTCATCCCTTAAAAAAAGCAATGAATTTGCCTACCAGTTTGAAGCTTGACACAAACTTCAGAGTTGGGGGTCGTTTCTACCAAGCTCGGGTTTTGGCTCCTTGACAGTTAGCCTGGTATATAATGTCTTATACATTTGGAGAAAGCATTAAAATTTTGTGGATGCAATCTGTGTAGAAAACTCAAAAACACCCTAATGTGGTTGCATGCTATCCAATACATTACCTGCCAGGCAGAAAACTCCTTCACTCCTTTACTTCTCACAGGTGGGATTTTCACATGTTGAAGAAGCATCTCATGGAGGGCATGGGCCACGGCATACACAGCGTTGTATATGTTGTAACTCGCCTCACTCATGCCTGGGTCAAAACGATTCACAGGGAGCCGTGCTAGAGAAGCATTAGCTATACAGTTCTTCAGTGCACAAGAATCCAAGAATGAGCAGTGGAAATTGTTGTACCAGTACATAGTGAGGTAAGTGTCTTCTGGGTATTTAAAAGGGTTCACTGCCTGCACAAAATTTTTGAAACCAGAAATCTCTTCATGATGATTTGAAAAAATGAGAGTCCCATGGAATGAGTCAAGTAGGAAATTGGTCCCAGTCATGTCTGCCTGCCATTGTGCGTTTGTCACCCAGACTCTCCATGTCACGAAATGTTGCCCGATGTTGTAGTTTACTTCATTCAGACCACCACTCTCATAGTAAATGACAACAACACTCACAAGTGATGTCTCACTTGTCAGGATTTCAAGAGGCCGTAGATTTGAGATATACGACCCAAGAGGAGTTGGGATAAGTTTCACAAATGCTGCACAGATGCTCTTCTTGTCCATTTCTGCTCTCACATCTGAGAGAAATTGAAGACCTTTGTGCCCGTCTGTAATGATCAGCCCTACCCAGCTCCAACTGAAGTGAAGCATCAAGGAGACCATGCCAATGGCCAGAGATGCATCCATTGGGGCCACTTGATAGAGAGAAGGAAAGAGGTCATTGTCACTCAGCATAGGATCAAATGAGCCAAAAGAAACCTAAGGGGAAAAGAATTGGAAACCATATGCAAAAATGTATTGATAGAAGCACACTATCAGAACCAATTGAAACTAAGTAACAGTTGGAAATAATTTAAATCTAGCTGTCCTTTCTAGAAACTAACTCGTTAGATAGGTACATTTATTTAATTTCATTGCATTCTTTCCTTTCTCTTTGCTGCAACAAGGAAATAATGACTAACCCGTGTGTCTGTATTCCTATTCTTTAACCTGTTACAACTTGATGCTCCCACCTGATAGCTTAGTGGACCAAAAGTCCTGATTAGACAGAGAGCACAGACCTGGGTTTGATTACCATCCTGACCCCAACCCCAGGGCGCACTGAGATGGCTCTTAAGATAGGGAGAGGTGGCATATGCCTGTAGTCCCAGCATTTACGAAGGTGAAAACTAAAGCATCCCTGAGTCTTGTCTATGTAGTGAGAACTGTAGATCCTCAATGATCTGTATTTAATGCATAAAAATATTTTAGTTTGAAAGATGCACTAACCCAATCTCTTCCTTTTAGCTCCTTGATTTCCATGAGCATGGCAACCAAAATACCCAGCTTTACCCTTCTCTGTCCACTGCCCTCACCTGTGGATATTTGTAGAGCTCCAGCAGACTTCCAATTTGAGTAGCTGTTGTCCATGAGGCTCCTGTTATCACCGCCACTGACTTGCTCTCTCTTCCACAGGAGTAATTGGGGATCTCATCCTGCCCTGTCAGCAAACGGAGGGAATTCTCCAGTGTTTTCCAGTGACTGTAAATGGAATTATGGAACTCATATCCTAGAGTTATGTTGGGTAAAAGGTGAGGACTCCTGTTGATCTCTTCTATGGCAAAAACGAAGGCTAGAAAATGCTGGTAGTTATTGAGCAGCAGCCTGCAAGGGGAGCAGAGAAGTCCTTATGTGAAAGACTTAGTTCATGATTCTCTTCTCAACTAACAAGACCCAATATAAACTGATGATGTGGCCTTCTCCATAACCCCTCTGAAGAACCTAAGCCTAAATACGATGATGTTAGAAATTTAATTTTGGGGGGATAATTAGCATTAGAGAAGTATAAAATGTGGATCCCTCATGAGTGATATGAGGGTCACTGAGGGAGAATGGAGAAAGTTCTTCCATCCCTCTGCTGTGTTAACATGTATTTACCTCTAATAAAGTGGAAATCAATATTGGGTGAAATCAAGGTGTAACATGTATACACACAAATTCCCAATGTTTAACGTTATCATTGTTAATATAGAATGTACCAATAATTTAATTTAAAAAATAAAGTAGAACTGGGGATTGAACTGAGGCCCTTGCACCTGCCAAGGAATTGCTTATTCTATGGAGCCTTCTCCCTGGCCCTTTCCTTTGCATTTTTGATAAGGTTTGTTAGGGGATTTTCAATTTTATTTATTCTTCCAATAATCACTTTTTGATTCATTAATTCTTTGTGTTTTTTCTTTGTCTTACTGCATTAATTTCTGGTCTAATCTGTAGTCTCTATGATTTCCTGCCTTGATTGTACTTTGGTCTGACTTGTTTTTCTCTTTCTATGAGTTTGAGGTGCAGCATAGCATTGTTTCCTCGGGTTTATTCTGTTTTTCTCATGTGTGAATTGACTAACATAAATTTCTCTCTTAAGAAAGTTTCCAACCTGGGGTGGTGGTGCATACCTGTAATCCCACTGCTCAGGAAGCTGAGACAGAATACGATTGAGAGTTAGAGAGTAGCCTGAGCTACGGAGTCAGCTCCAGGCCATCCTGAGCTGCATAGCAAAACTTGGTCTCTAGAATCTCAAAAAAGACAATAAAAACTTTCATTGCACCTCACACTTTCCAGTAAATATACCTGCCCTTTAATTCAATTTTCAATACTGTTTAAGTTCTTCTTTAACTTCATCTGTGACTCAGTGTTTTTAGGAATTTGTTATTTAATTTTTTACATACTTGTGTTATTTCTGCAATAATTTTAACTTTAATTGAACTATGGTCATATAGCATGCATGGGATAACTTCCTTTCCATTTACTTAAGTATGCTGTATGTACTAGTATATGGTCTGTTTTGGAGAGTGTTCGATGTATGCACAGCTGAGCAGAATTTGTGTTCTGATGTTTTTGGGTAAAGTACTCTGTGAATAAATTCTATGTCCATTTCGTTACAAATTTGGTTTAGTTTTGTATTTCTTTGCTGATTTTTAGCCTAGTTGATCTATGCCTTTGTAACAATCACACATTAAATACAACTGTATTATTGTCAGCATGGTTTTGCTTGTCCTTTACAATTTGTCATCTTGAGTTGTGTGTTCTAACATATATGTTTATATGTGTGTGTGTGTGTGTGTGTGTGTGTGATATTTATCTCTTTGTCTTGCAGCTTCCCCTCACAAGAATGTAGTGACTTTCTTCATCTCTTTCAATCATTCTTGGTTTAAAGCTCATTTCATCAGCAAGCAGAACAGCTACCCAGGGCTTTCTCTGGGTTCCTATCACATGGAGTATTGTTTCCTTTCCTTTGACTTGCAGACTATGAATTTCCTTTTTAGTTTAATGTTTTTCTTATATACAGAATATCATTGGATTTTTGTTTCTTAACCCAATCTACCAGTCTGTTTCCTTTGGTTGGTTAATAAGTCCACTTACATTGATGGATATAGGTGATATATGTTGGCTCAGGTTTATTTTGTTATTTTCCTGCTATAGGATCTGAATCTCCACTTTTTAATCTCTTTCTCTGTTTGGTGGATCCTTTCTCTCATTGTTCTTGAAGTTGTGGCTTTTTCTGTTTCTTTCACAAACACTTTTCACTACTCCTTTTGAGTTGGTTTGTTGGTCAGGAATTTCTTCAGTTGTTCTGTGTCATGTAAGAATCGTATCTTTCCATTGAATTTCAGGGATAGTTTTATAGGTTACATCAATCTTACTTGAAAGGTAGTTTCTTTCAGGCCTAAAATACTTCACTCCAACCTTTTCTTGAGTTGACGGTTTGTTTTTAAAAAAAAACTGTTGTCATTCTAATGAGCTTTTCATTGTAAATGATTTGTATATCATATCTAACAGCTTTTAATAGTCTGTTCTTCTTTGGAATTTATGAGAGCTTAAGTACTATGTGTAGGTGCACATGTTTTATTATGACTAGTTGGAGATCTATATGCCTCACTTACTTTATTTCAGATTCTTTTTTCATGCTTGTGACATTTTCTGCAGCTTCATCTGCAAATAGTCTTTTTATGTCATTTGAAATGACTCTTGCTGTCTTATTGACATCCATTTGTCCTATATTGTTTTCTTGGTCTCATCTTGTATTTGATAAATTGTTTTCTTTTCTGGATCTTGTTTAGATTCAAGAGATTTTTCATTTAATGTTCATTAGTTGTTCCACTATCTTCAATTTGATTTTAGTTCTGTTGCAGCAGCTTTGTTAGATTTCAATGCAATTTTCAATTTCCTGGATACCTGTTTGAATCTTTTTCATGCACTCTAATTATGTCCTCTATTATTTCTTCAATATTTCCTTCACTTTCCTGTTCTTATCTGTTTTTATCTACATCTTCCTTAGATGTGCTGAGCACTTCCTTCATGATTGCTGTCATTGCCCTTCTGAGCTGAGAGATATTATTTATGGTCTTATTTCCTCTCTGGGATTTTGCACTTGTTTCTGTACTTCACCTGCTATTATTTCAATATATTCGCTCATGACTTCCATGTTCTTCTACAACCTTGTTTTCTGGATTGTCCTGGGTGTCCTAGAGGACTGAGATCGCTGTTTGCTCCTTCATTTTGACATTTTTGCCAAAATAGTCACCTGTTTTCATCAGTAGTGAGAGACTCTTGAGGCACTGTTCAGGAAAGTTTCTGCTACAGGGGAGGGGTGGTGTACTCACCAAGGCTCTCACTACTGCTAGAAGAGGCACACCAAAGCTCAGCAAAGCTTCTGTGCAGTTGGTAGGCATGGGATGGACTGGCAAGTACTCTGCAGTTTCCCAGTTATGGGCATGTGAGGTCAGAGGCGATGCTCACTGCCATTGCTGAGGAGCGCCTGTAGAACGCACTCCAGGAGCCAGATCGCTAAGCATACTTTGCTGATGGTCACTGGAAGAAGGGCAGCCATCTCCCCACCCTGACAATTTGCCTATTTACACCCTTTCCTAGCCTCAGTGGATATATACTCAGCTATTTCTGCAATGAAAGGGATCTGCACCTTCTGCTTGGTCTCCAGGGTCTAACTTCTCCATTGGTAGTGCACCACACACACTGTCTGCATAAATTCTAATATTTATGAATTAAATTCTACTTAAACAGGGGTCTAACTGCCTACCCAAAAGGTGCAAGGATACAAGTTCAATCAACAGTAGCACATGCTGTGCCAGGCTCTGGCTTCAGGTGCATAGTGTCAGCCATTGAAACAGGGCATGGTGGCTTATGCCTAAAAGTCCCAGAACAAGGGAGACTGAGATAGTAGGAAAGATCACTATGAGTCAGAGCTTCATAGTGAGACTCTGTACAAAATATAAATGAATTAATAAATAAATTTTAGAATTAAAGAAATAGAATCAGCAACTGGGAACCTAAATTATGAAAGAAAAAAACTGCATAGTAAAATAAACTACTAGAATAGTAAAGAGACCACCACAAGGTCGGAAAAGTTTTCCAGGTGTTTCTCACAGATGAAGAATTACTACTGAAAACATACACATCAGAAATATATAAACAAGAACATACAAATGTATAAGCATGTAAGTCAAACAAATCAGACCTCCCACGTTTGAAGACCTAACCCAAGTATAAATCCATTGTCTATGTTTCTTCCATTGTCCTGAGAAGGTGAGGACCACAAGAGGAGCATAAGGACACATGCCTTGGGTGGGTGGACTGACAGGAACCCTAAGACCTGAGAACCAGGACAAATGCTGGGCCCTGGGTGCAGGGGTGTCCACAGAGCCTTGGATAAAAAAGAAATTAATGAGACTAGCAGTATAGAAGCATGTGAAGCACCTTCAAGGAATCAGAAGTTTCACTCTGGAAAGCTCGTTCAATTATCTCTATACATTGTACATTTCTGGGATTGGATTACAGGCATGTGCCATGAGCTGGGCATAGTGGTGCACACATGTAATCTCAGCACTTGAGAGGCTGAGGCAGGAGGATTGTTGTGAGTTTGAGACCAGCTTGAGCTACAAGAGGAGCTTAAGGCCAGCCTGAACTGCATAGTGAGACCCTGTCTCATAAACACACACACATAAAAAGAAATATAGAAACTATCACAGACCTATAAATGAGGTATTTTCCTACTTTTATTCTCCCTTGATTCTTTGATCTCCTATGCCTTTGCTATCTGGTTGCATGATGAACGGTTGTGATGTATTCTGCAGTTATTTTTGTACATTTTTTCCTTATTTCTCTCTCATTCTCTGGTCTCCCTTTTCTTTCTTTCTTTTCTTCTATTCTTTTGTTCTCTTTTGTCTTTCTACATTCTTTCCTCAATGGTTAGATTTATACTCTTTCACTTTTTGTATTTAACTATTTCTTAAATTTAAAGTTCTGTGTGACTAAACATAGTCTCTGCCTTTCTGACTACTTCATATTCTATTTCCTTCTTTCCCTATTGTGTCCTCCAGTTTACCAAAGCTTGGACGATCATCCTTTAATTTCCAGCATTTATTCTGTTGTTCAAACTCACTCATGAAATTAAATGATTGCTTATGCATCTAACACCCCTCAGAAGGCTTAAATAACTGCATAGAAGTACACAGCATATGTCTTACTTTGTCATATAAATTTAAAGTTTGCTTTTATTTTCAGAGGTAAAAGGTTAATGTTTAGCACAATTTGTCAGTAGTTAAAATGTACTTGAAACTCTTATTTCTCACTGTGGGATTTTAGGCAGGATGTGAAACATGTACAACCAACTTTTCCCCCCTGTGTGATAACACTGTGATTGTATGTGTTCATAATCATTCCCACAGAGCCAACACGATAGTTCATCAGACTAAAGAACATACTTAAGCAAGTTCAGGGACCATAGTTCAAATGCCAGCACTCCATGCCCTGCCAGCCCCATCCCCAAAAAGGACTGACCCAACCAGATTATGAGTGCAGTGGCTCATGCTTGCAATCCCATCGCTGGAGAGGCTGAAAACACAAGAATCACCATGAGGCGAAGCTGTATAGAGAGACCATGTAACAGCCCAATACCTTAAAAAATAATTTATTACCTCAGTCAGTATCAAAGGGTTAGTAACTAAGTCAAATAATAATTTTGCATCCTTTACAAATTGGGATGATAAGGTCTGGGGTAGCTATAAGGAGCCACTTACTTCTATAGGACATCCTCACAGCACATTTATCCTCTGTGGAAATATCAATACTAGTGATAAAGCCTTATATTATGAGAAATTTGGCAAATACCAACATACAAAATAAAATTATAAAATAAAAGGAGAAAATAGAAAATTACAAGATGCAGAAGCAAAATGCAAGTGCAGACACCATCCCACCAAGTTAAAGCCTGGAGCACAGTGAGATAGAGGAAATTAGCTATCAAACTCTACTGTTTTCTGAGGTGATAGTGAAGTGAAAAAAAAATGGAAAAGGTTATAGGGAAAATAATCTCTCAGGAACTACATTAGATGACAATTGAAATATTAAGGTATTAGAATAATATTAAGACATTAGAAAAGAAACAGATAAAATAGATGAGCTTAGAAAAAAATGAAGGGAACAAAACAGCCCAACATAGGAAAAAGTGGAATCTCACTATTCTTGATTTGACGGTCAGTGTTGAGAACTCCTATTACCATCCTAAAGGGATTTCTATGTGACAAAAGGAACATACCTGTAGGAAATCCCATTAGCATGGTGGTAAGAGTTCTCAACACAAACCCTCAAATCAAGAATAGTTTAGAGTGGTGTACTTAAAGTCCTGAAAGAGCTCCTGAGTTGCTTTCCACCTCCAAGCGCTAGGCCCTTACGCTGTACAACTTCTGTGGTTGAGCAGGATGCTTTCGTATTGTGGATTTGTGGATTGATAAGTGGATAATTCTAAGGCACAAGTTCCTGACCCTGATGTTAGTGTTTGAAGAACAGTTGAATAATGTATGATTCCTGCTAAGCCGTGGCCTTAGTTTGCATGATTTCAAAATAAAGTTGATTTTAGTAAAAAAAAAAAAAAAAAATAGTAAAATGTTGAAAGAAAGCGATATCCACACCAAAATGATGTGACTGGCAAAACTATCTTCCAAAATTAGTGGAGAAATAAAATACTGCCATTACAGGGAACAATTTAATATATTTTTGAACATCAATCCAATCCTACAAAGAGTGCTGAAAGATATTTATGCAATGGAATAAAGGGCCACAATTACAAGAACAGTAACAAAAGAAGATGATAATTAGGCAATTCAAGTAGCTACACGAATGACAAAGCATGGAAATAACAGCATGAAAATAATAGGACAAAGATAAGCCAATACATATCTATGCCAACCATCAGTATAAATAGTCTAGTAGAAAGACACAGACTGACAAAGAGGATCCAGTACCAAAATCCTACAATATTCTGTACAGAAGTAATATATTTAATGCAAAAGTAAATTCATAGACTAAAAGTCAAAGGTTGGAAAATAATCTGGCATGGAACATGAGCCCAGAAAAATAGGAGGGATGGTACTCTGTTTGCAGACAGTTTGAACTTCAAGTGAAGAATTATCAAAAGAAATAAAGAAATATCAGCAAAGAAATATCAGAAGTGAACCATACCTGTGAGCATATAGACTTCATAAACGATTTTACACTGAAATTAAATCAAAATCTGATGAAATCAACATCATCAGAATAAATATTTTTTCCACTGCACTTGGGCAGTTCTGTAACTTAGACCATATACTTATCTACAGAAGATGCTTAATAAAAGCAAAAGAATTCTAATTATTCCATGCCTATTGCCTAACTGTCATGAAATGATATTAGAAATTAATTGCCGGGCGTGGTGGCGCATGCCTGTAATCCCAGCACTCGAGAGGCTGAGGCAGGAGGATTGTTGTGAGTTCGAGACCAGCCTGAGCTACAAAGTGAGCTTAAGGCCAGCCTGAACTGCATAGTGAGACCCTGTCTCAAAAAGACAAAAAAAAAAAAAAAAATAACATAATAAAAAAGTTAATAACATAATAAAAATTTAAAGAAAAGGCTCAAATTTATGCATTCAGAAACGATAAGGGTAAATCTCTACACACTGTAAAAGTTCAG
The DNA here is from genome assembly GCA_004027165.1 of Ctenomys sociabilis. Classification (NCBI taxonomy): domain Eukaryota; kingdom Metazoa; phylum Chordata; class Mammalia; order Rodentia; family Ctenomyidae; genus Ctenomys; species Ctenomys sociabilis. Next base: position 13,357 of record PVKA01039751.1, read on the forward strand.
AAGGTCATCTACACCTATTTCAAAATTTTTATTCTCACAAGATGGAAAACACAGAAGAAATAGACAGATTTCTAGAAATGCATGAATTACCAAAGCTGAATCAACAATATATAACAATTCTAAAAAACCAACTATCAGTTATTGAGACTGACATGTAATTAAAAACATGTCAACAAATACTGGAGAGGCTGTGAGGATAAAAGAATCATTTTCTACTCTTGGTGGGAATGTGGACTGTTGAAACAACCATGAAATCAGTGCGGAGATTCCTCAGAATGCTAGAAGTAGAAGGCCCATTTGACCCAGCTATTCACCTTCCAGATATCTTCCCAGAAGAATTAAAAGTGGCATACCACATCAATATAGGTTAATCCACGTTACAGCAACACAATTTGTAGCACCTACATCATAGAAACAGCCCAAATACCCACTAACTGAGGAATGAGGAAAAAAGATGTGGTCTTTTGAAGTAATACAGTACTACTCAGCCATAAAAGTATAGGCTGGAGACATTTTTAGATAAAGAGATAGAACTTGAGAGCATACTCATAATGGAAATAAGCCAGATTAACCTGTGTCAACACCGTATTATCTCCCTAGTGTGACAAACTAAATTTAAATAAGATCAATAGGTACAAAGTATATTGTGAAATGGGAAGTAATTTTTCAAAAGAAAAGAAAAACTGGGATGGGGAAAAAAGAGAAAATGGAAAAAAATTGAAAAGGTGGTTATACAAATAATTTGTCTTTGTCATTGAAAAGCATAGTTTCGAAAATTAAATGCCTACATCTTATATTCTGAGTAACTAATTTACAGATAACAATATGACATGCAATAACCATTGCTTCCTATTGTGTTGCTTTCAAATTTCAATTTAATTTTTCTCTTCAAAAAGAAATTTTTTAAAAGTATTTGTACCTGCTCTTGTTGTCATAATATATCCCAGCTGCATAAGTGGCAGCTACGTACTCTAGCTAGGCAGGAGGTCTTTCTGAACAAAATGTGCAGGTGCCAGTGCTCTTTGCCTACCCACATTTACTGAGGAAGAAAGTTAATCTGGATCCCAGAGGTTCTCACTGATGCTAAAAATTTTAAAGTTTAATAAAATTTTCTATTAAAAAGTAAAGCAAACAATGAGAAATTTGGCTAAAATGCTAATGTTAACATGGCCTTTAAATACGTACAATAGAAATTACCTGAGAGGAAACAGAAATTTTAAAACCATAATTAGCAAAATTGTAAACCTTATTGTGGAGAGAAGAGAAAACAGTGAAAATATGCCAAAACTTTCATCCAAGAGTGGATAATCAAATTCACATTGTGGATCTGTAAAGGCTACACCAACAAAATAGAAAACTTTAAGGAAGTGACGGCCAAATTGCTCAGCGGATTAAAGCGCCTATATCAGGCACAGGGCCCCAAATTCCATCCCTCCGGAGCCTGCCCTGAAGGCCCCGCCCTCGGGGTGCTCTAAGAGGGCAATTGAGACTGGGCGTCGTGGTGCATGCCTATAATCCCAGCCCTTGCTAGGCTGCAAACAAGCAGCTCACTACGAATTTGATCTAGTAGTGAGACCCTGAACACGCTATAGACCCTTCCCTAAAATACAAAACAAAAAAAAAAATTATTTAAAATGTAAAGCTGGGGTAATTCCCGCAAAATTTACATTATCATCTACTTATAAAATTAAAAATCTTCTATGTTGATTGCAATGAAAATCTACAAATATAAGACTTCTGTCCTCTACAACCCAGCAGCTTCCTAAGGAAAATCAATTACTGACATCAGCAGAGAGACATTGTGGTCTCTCTGAGCGTCATAGCATCTAGATCAGCAAATAGATTGGAATTCTGTTTGTTAAACACCCACACATGCTCATGTGCGCACGTGCACACACACATAAACACACACACACACACACACACACACCTCATAAAACCAAAGTAAAAATGCATCGAACCATGAAATCAGCAGTATTTCTTATGAATTACATAAACCATGAAGAAAATCAAACCACTGATTAGGAAATGAGAGAGCCGCAATCTTTAGCAATAAGCACAAAAGGGAAAAATAAAGAAGAAAGTTAGCTCTAAGGAAGAGTACGTAAGCATTGTGTTTTTAAAGAAATAAATAAGAAAGAGGATCATGAGCTTGCAAAACCAGATCTCACCTCAAATGAAGGGAAAATCATCATTTTAAAATATCTAAAATACTTTTGTCATTGTAACTAAAAATATAATAGAGAATAGAGAAAAAAATCAGCAGATTTGTTTCTAAGGAAAGATAAAATAAAGGGATAAAGGGCAGATACACTGATGGTCAAACAATTTTAAAGGAAAACGGTGACAATATTAAGGCAATTATCCTGTGCACAAATTTCTGAAAGCAATTCTATGCTCATCAATTGACATTGAAGAAAGGTCTGCCGTTCTGAATGCTAAAACATAATTACAGGCATACAGGCAATATATGTTATTTTAAAATGAAAAAATAATTACCTGAAATGGTTTTAATAAAAGATGAAAGTGGCATTAGCTGAATATTACTGTGGGATTTCAACAAGGTTGAAATCAATTTTATGTATTCCAGCCCAGTATGACTTACAGACTGGTTGCTTCAAAGATGAGAACAGAGCCAGGAAAGGTGATGCATGTCTACAACCTCAGGTGCCTGAGATGCTGAGGTAGAACTCAGGTTCTATCCCAGCTTGGACCAATTAGCAATGTAGCCAGACCCTTTGAAAGTAGTAAATATAAATTTTCTAAGACTACAATTCAGTATGAAAGCCTAGATTTAATCCCTAATACTTCAAACTGTTGATTCTATTAGAAATTTATTAAGTATAAACCATAATATATAAAACACAAAAGTAAAATGTATTAGTATTTAGATAACCTAAGCATATTATAATATAAAAAATTTTTGAGTAAAAACTTATACCAACATGACATCTTCTCAAACCTTTCAATTTTTATTTCTTCTTTTGATTTCTTAAACTAGGGAGACAATACAATACTTGCACATGTGAGTCACATATATCTTCAATTTGCCTCCAGTAATATGTGAAGGTTTTGAGTTTATTTTTCTTTGAGTTGAATAATACTCCATCATATAAAAATACCACATTTTTTTCATCCATTCTCAGGTAACACGCATTATGGTTATTTCCAAGATTTGGCCATCACAAATTATGCTTCTATGAACATAGGCATGTCTGCATCTTGTACTCAGAATAACTACTACAAAGACAAAACTATCCAATGTATTAATTATTGTAACAGTCCTACTAAACTATATTGAAACTGTCTCATTGCTATTTCTTTCTCATTAAAATTAATAAAAAAATTTAAATTATGTCAAGATAAACTAGAGTCACTTGCAGGAAAATGGAGACAGCTTGAGACCACAGTATGAGAAGCGTAATGTACATATGGAGCGCAAAATAAAAGCCAAACAATAGAGAAAAGTGAGAATAACTGATATTCTAATCCAGTATAGATGATGATTTTAAACATGTGACTTGATTTACGGTAATTGTTTTATATGTTTTTATGTATTTTGCCTGTAACTCTGGCTGTTAATCTGTGCCTAGGGTAATTGGATTTATAAAATAAATAAATCTGATGATGGCAAAAATAATTTAGGAAGTGGAGAGTGACAGGATGGGTAAAAAGAATTGATATGTATCATGGGCACATACCAAATTTACATCATGAAAGAAGTCATTATTTATGTCAAATATGCACTGATATAAAATATTTAAATTACACTCAGTAACTCTTCTAAATATTTAAGTACATTTTTAACATTCCCACATTGTTGCTAAGTAAACCGTATTATTTGAATTCCATATACCATCTGATACTAAAAAGCATCCATTTCTGATTTTCAATTTTCTACAAGAAAATCATTTCTTTAATATTGTTAATATTAAATATTCATAATATTATAATTAATATATAATATTATTACAATAATATAACTTTAAAATTCTAAAATTAGGGTTGGGGAGATAGCTCAGCTGTCTAAGCATCTGCCTGGTAAGAGCAAACCAGGGTTAGATCCCCAGACTATATATCATGCTGAAACTGGAACCCGGGGCTTACTCGAATGGCTCCTAAAACCAGGCTTCCTGGTGCATGCCTGTAATTCCAGCACTGGAGAGGCTGAGAAGGACCATCACTACAAGTCCAAGCTGCATAGAGAGTCTATGTACTAAATAAAAAATAAATAAATAAGTTGTAAAATATTTCTATTCAAATTTATCCATGTTGAGTTGATGATAAATACATAAATTTACTTGACTTAGTTATCTGATAACATAAAAATAACAGTGTTTAGTGTACCATTCAGATTCCATTTTTCTCTTTCAGCTCCCCACAATGGTAAAAGGAATGAACTCATTCAAAAGGAAAGAGTTACTTAGTTGAGGAGAAGGACAGGGGTGAGAGTGGGGAAAAGAGATTTTTCTATGTATACAACTAGGATGGTTTGGACAACTGTACTGTGCATTTCTGCTGGTCTATGGAAAGAAGCTGTTAGTGCTTTAATTTATTTCACCCTTTTCTTTTTAATTGTTAGTCCTTTTTACTTCTTCTTTTGTCATACCCTTCTTTCCTTTTTTTCTTTCTTCCTTCAATTTTACATGCATATATCTGGTAAAGGGAATAACTGGTTGGAAGACAATGCTATGTATTACAACAAATACTATAAAATTCATATTACTTTGTTAAATGAAAATCTGGATCATTTACAATTTTTTCTGTTTTAATTATACTTCTTACTCTCTTCTGAAAAAAGATAATATAAATATACCTCAACACATAACGTCGCATTCCATAAAGTTATCCAATTATTGTTACATACTTAAAACAGAGCTCTTTCAAACTGAAAGCAGATTTGCTTAATTAACAAAGCAATGTGACTTAAAGAGAGCTGGTGAGGGGCAAGAGTAGATCATCGCCCTGCACAGGACACACCGCCAGACAACTACACTCCCCATTAGCACCTAGGAATCCTTGTATTAAGAGAACTTTAATTATATTAGGTTGTGTTTGGTTTGGTTTGGTTTGGTTTTCTTTCTACTGCCAGGATTGAACTCAAGACCCTGTGCTTGCCAGCAAGCACTTATTCTACTGAGCTATCTTCCCAGCCCCTATACTATGTTTTCAGTTTGCCAGTTAAGCCACTAATGGTCATTGTACAAGATCAAAATATTTCTGTTAAAGACATATATCAAGTGTTACTGTGATAAAATTTTATGTCCCGAAATTTGTAACACCTGAAACTTTGTTTACTTCATCTTAAACTTGGTATATGGAAAAGTATATAAAGCAAGCAAAAACCCTGGAAAACATTTTTAAATAATTGCTCAACAATGTTTTTTCATAAATATACACCATTTTCCAAACATCAAGAGGTCCTTCATATTATTTAAAAATTGATGACATGAAAGCAGTCAAATAAAATATTCTTAATATAATCAAATATAAAATTAATTCAAGTGTTCATGGAAGAAATACTGATATATCAATAAAATATCATTCGTACCTGTACATCAATTCAGACCTGTTGCATAATGGTAAGATGAAGGAAATAATATAATGACTAGGGAAAATTTTAACTTTTAGTTTTTGAGAATATTTTTGGATAATAAAACAACATAGGTGTAGATAGTTCACAAAACAGCCATTCTGTTTTGGAACATTCATTGTTTTAAGCAGAGAGGGTCATACCTGTGTATAGAACAATCTATCATACATCAAGATCCCACTTTTTTCATTATTATAGGGACATGATGGTAGAAACAAATTAGAAATCTACGGAGAGCCAAAAACTGTTGAAAGTTAAACTATGCTATTCATAGAGGTTGTAATATTTTGTAAGAAAAAT
>PVKA01039752.1:7699-19351 GCA_004027165.1 Ctenomys sociabilis
TCTCTCTCTCTCTCTCTCTCTCTCTCTCTCTCTCTCTCTCTCTCTCTCTCTCTCTCTCTCTCTCTCTCTCTCCGTCTCTCTCTCTGTCTGTCTGTCTGTCTCTCTCTCCTCCCTCCATCCCACTCTTTAAGCTCTGGTCTCTTTACCTGACTGTCCTGTCTCTTCAATAATCTCTCAAGTATCTCTGTGTGTCTGTGGTGTGGTGTTAGTATTCTGCTTGGAATCAGTGGCCTGAAGTTTGTATTATAGAATAGGGACACATAGTCTATGGCTTGCTTCTGAGGCCTGGGTTCTGACTCTGCTCTCAAGATGGTGCTCTGGTCTTTGCCATCTCCATCTAGCTTTGGGGTTGGGAGCTAGAGGCCAGCATGTGAATCTTGACCACGGGACAACAAACTCACTACAAAGGTCACTGACAATGATGGTGAGTTTGTGGGCCAGATACTGTCTGATTTCTGTAGCCTCTGCATGAGTACAGGTAAATGAGAGCATGTGACTACACTGCATGGAAATATTACTTACAGGGATGAGGATATGCCCCAGCATTGAAGCACTTGCCTGGCAAGTGGAATTTCTTGAGTTGAATTCCCAGGACCAAAATAAAATAAACAAACAAGTGAAGAAAAATAAGCAATCCATGATGTAGAGAGAGAAACTGAATTAGTCCTGCAAGTGTCATCAGCTTCCTGGATCAATCTGCATGTAGGAATATGGAGTGAATCAACAGAATGCTCTGTCCAGAGCAGACTGCAGCAATTGCGGCCCGTATGCATGGGCCTCATCTCAGGAAATATACAGCTGCAAGTCTGCAGTCAGAGCTTGACAGCTGAGGTCTGAGTTGGAAGATGGCTCTTTCCTCAGTTCACAACAGGTTCTTGACATCCCCACTGGGGCTGTGAGTGTCTCTTTGTGAAATATCATTTGGATGGTTATGAGAAGTCATTGGAAGTGTCACTGTAAGACGTGGTGTGTGCACTGCAGTCATAAGTAAGAGAAGATGGTCAGAAGGTTAGCTTCAGTGGCTGATAATGATAAAATTGATCCTCTGACAAAACAGAAACAGGAAAGAGGTTTCCACTGGAGAAATGCATGCCAGTGTAGGTGTGAAGAGCATCATCACCCTGGCACAAAAGGGAAAAGAGGTTTATTTCTGCCTGGTCGTTATCTTGGTCTTGGCTACTTGCATTAGGTTCAAGGCTCCTGATATGAGGAATAGTTTCCTCTGAAGGTGATGACTGTTATCACCTGGGCATTCCCAGTAAAGTGATGTTATTAACCAAGAGCACCTTAACTTTAGGGAAATGGAAATTTTCTTGGCATAATTGACATTCTGTGAAATCTCTTAGCCTCTTGTGCTAAATCTTCAGGCCTATAAGTGAAACTGTGGAGATTGAAGGATCACAAACCTTATTCTGTCAACGTTTTGACAAATGTGCCCTTACGGAGGGACATGCTCCTATGTACAGCTGAGAAGAATATGAGTAAGAATTTCTGAAAACAAGGCTCAAGCTTTGTTTTAACTTTAGCTATTAATTGTACTTTTGTGGGCCCAAGTGAAAATTCAACAGTTTTAGTAAAGGTCACTTTGATCTCATCCACTATAAGTGAAGAAAACCCAAATCATGCTTTGGACGAGTACCAGATTAAGGGCTGAGGGGCTTGTTGGTTCCCTGTTCCTGGGGCCTCCATGTGACTTGTTCGGCTTCACATGTATCTCCACAAGTCCCGAGAGGTACCTACTTTCCACACTCTGTGTCTGTGTAACTTCTTTGGATTCCTCATGTATTGCTCTGATATTCCATTCAAGTTTGTACCGTATATCTTCATATTTTGAGATCTGAAAGCATATTTTATGAGGAAATTTTTAATTTTAAAAGTAATGTTTTCTTTTTCATTTAAGCTTGTTTATATTATGAAGGCATCTTTTGAATTCAAGATCAAATTTGTTCTTATCTATTTCTCTCTCTTTATTGTCTTTTCTCACTTTGATTATTCAAGTCACAATGCACTCAAAGCCACGCAATTCTTTGTGTGACAGTCCCTCTATGTCTCTCTCTACAATTATCCACCTTAGCTGTTCTCTGTTCTACATGGAGCAGTCTCACTCTCGGCCAATCTTAGAGCCCTTAGTAGGCCAGTTCCTTTGCTCCCATGCAGCCATGACAGTTTTCTCATTTCTGAGTCCTCTGAGGTGTGGCTTTCTGGAAGTGTCATGACGTGTATCTAGATTGAAAATGATGTTCACAAGAAGGTATATGTTTCTCTTTTTTTCTGTAAACCAGGGCTGCCCGTGCCCTGGAGTGACTCCAGTGAACTCCAAGCAAGAATGTTAGCCACCTCCATACGGGCCTAATTATCTTCTAGATTGTGACTCCAACTTTCTGGAAAGATGCTCTCCTTGCTAATCTCCCCTCCTGGCCTGAAATTTTGACCTTTTAAATGTCCCCTGCCTTTGAGTACATTGACTGTGGAAGTCTTTTCTAGATTTAATGCTGCTTGATCTCAACCTACACTGCAAGTTCTTCATTGAGGTCTGAGACCCCAGACTCAGCATCCACTCTTGATGACACATTCTCAGAACATCAAGTTTAAGTCTCCTGATGTCTCCTCGAAGCTGTAGCCTCAAAAATTCAGCTCCTAGACAGCATGTTGTACGATATATCTCAAAAACCTAGTACTTAGCCAGGGATTTTGAGGGGTTCTTCAGTACAAAGAAGTCAGTATATCTTCTGATAGGTAGAGGATATAGGTAGAAAATTTATACATATACCTTGATCTCATGTCACTTAAATCTGTCACAAAAATGTGGACACATTTAGGATAGAGTTTATCTCTGATGATTAGTTGTAGAATTATTTGTGTAGAAGTTATGTGCATGCATTAATAATATTTTTTAATTCTTTAATACACTCATATTTAAAATTGTGATAAAATACATAGTACAATATTTATTTGACATGATCAGTAAATCAGGCCCTCATGTAAAGCCCTGAAGATGCCACTTATGTATATCTTTAAATTCCATCTGTAACAAATGGGTCATAGGAAGTCAAGAGTTAAACAAGTGTTCCACATCAAAGGCCTGTGTGTCCTTTCCTTTTATTTGGAGTTTCACGTGGGAATATATGTTTGTTCATGAACTCTTCACCTACCCCTATGTCTTCAAGAGTTCCTCCTACTTTCTCTTCCACAAGATTGAGTGTTTCTGTTTTAATTTTTAAATCTTTAATCCATCTTCACTTTAACTTAGTGCGTGGTGATAGAGCTGGGTCAAGTTTTAGTTTTGGGCATGTAGAAAGCCGTTTCCCAGTACCATTTGTTAAAGGGGATATCCTTCTTCCAGTAAGTATGATTGGCCCCTTTGTCGAAGATAAGATGGCTGAGTGTGTTCATAGATGCCCCTCAACTTTCTAATCTATTCCATTGATTTTCAGGACTATTTTGTTGCCAATACTATGTTGATCACAGTGGCTTTGTAGTATAATTTCGAATCAGGAATTGTGATGCCTCCTGCCTTATGTTTACTGGCCAAGATTGTCTTTGCTATTCTAGGTCGTTTGTCGTTCCAAATAAAATTTAGGAATGATTTCTTTATGTCTGGGAGGTATATTGGTGGCAGTTTGATAGAGATTGCATTAAATCTGTACAGCAATTTTGGAAGTATGGCCATCTTCACGATGTTGGTTCTTCCTATCCAGGAGCATGGAATACCTTTCTATTTTCTGAAATCCTCTATAATCTCTTCTCTTAAGGTGTTGTAATTTTCCGTGAAAAGTTCTTTAACTTCCTTGATTAAGTGAATCCCAAGGTATTTCATGGAGTTTCACCTGTGCACATGGTATAATCACTCAGTATATGACTGGTTGTAGAAAGTTGATGTGGCAAGAGAATATGCTCACTATGGCTCTAGTATAACTGTGGATTAATTCACCTTCTGCCTGCCAATCCACCGCAATGTGGAAAATACTGTTTCCCTAGTGCACCTTCAGGTTCTATTGCTTAATATGACAAGCGTGTAAGTGCACAGGTCTGTTTATTGCTCTGTTCAGCTCTTTTGGATTATTTTCCTTATTTTGGCTAATATCAGCATTTTGTCAAAATTAGGTAGTATGAAAACAAGTCTACCCTCCCTAGTGCCCCTTATGTATCTTAGGTAAGGATATTTGAATCTTTTGTATACACATGGGGAACAGTTTTCCACATTGTTTAGAAGTTCTGCTGGAATTTTCTTTAAGTGTCGGTAAGCTTATAAATGAAGTTGCATTCAAAGTGCATCCGTTGTCCTCCAAGTGACTGGAGTTTAACCTTTGTTATGAAATAATAGTATTGCATTTGTAACAATAACTCATTTTCTTCATCGATTGGCAGATATATATAGTACACTCTCCAGCCTTAGCTAATATCATTTGCACTGCTCTAAGTATAAGCATGGATGAATCCCTGTAATATGATACCTTTAACTCTTTCCAGAAGACTGGTGGAACTGAAATGTGTGCTTCATGAGACCAGAACATTAAGTGAGAGAATTGAAACACACATGCCACGATTTCTCTTCTATGAGAAAGCCACAATACAAGTAGTTTGATAGCATTCTAAAGCAAAATAAGTGATGGGTCTATAAGTCAGGAAATACAGGGCTGGAAGAGAACTGAACAATAAAGAAAGGACAAAAGAATTGAGTTGTATGATGTCCATCTATCAACCCTGATGAGGAGTGATATCATTATGCACTGCCACCACATACTAGTAAAATGAAACAGAAAGAAAATATGTGTGATGGAATTTTATCATACTGTATGCTGTCTCACAACTCCCCACAAATGGAGTCACAAATAATTCTTCGGTGCCTGCCCACACCTGCCCAGCCCCAGAGACTGGCCTGAGACAGTGGGGCCATCTCTGACATCTTCTTCGATCCCGCCCATGCCCCCCCATCCCGAGCGACCCGCTTGAGAAGTGGTTGACTTCAGGGCTTTCTGGATCCCGCTACAAGGAGTAGGAATTTGCATGACTCACAAGGATTCCGAGATCAGTGAGTCTGTGCAGACCCACCAAAGCCCAGGCCCGCCCACCTAGAGAGCAACCTGCCTGACACAGGAGGGCCGACTCCAGCGATTTTCTGGATACTCGGCCCAAAGCCAACAAAGTCAGTGGGAATTTTCATTACTTGCTCTTCATCCTGGTTCTATTTGTGCTCTTCTGACCAGGAAACCAACAGAGGGGAACCACAGGAGCTAGAGCAAAAGGGAACTGAACACAACAGCTAGATTCAGGACAGTCATAACTGGATAATCTCAAACTTAATAGACTGGCACCCGAATCTCATAACAAATAAGGTTATAGCTGCACCAAAACTCTACACCAAAGACCAAAGTCAGTGCTATACAGAATTACAAGGACAAAGAGAACAAAGCTATTCCACACCTCGAGTCCACCAGTAACGGCAGAGGACACTAGCTCAGCTGAAATGAATGAATTAACAGATACAGAAGCAGAGGAACAACAACACAAAGGTATAGAGGAACTCAGACCAGAATTAATGCCTCAAATAAAAAAGAAATATTTGAATACATAGTATCTTAAATAAAGACTCAATTTCAGATACATTGAGTGAAAAAGCAATGCTCACCCAGAACAAATGTAGAGAGCACTATTCCAGCTGAAAGGTATGATTTAACATCATGTGAAGCAAAGAAAGTACAGCCAAAAGGTCATGAGGAACTCAAAGCAGAAATAATTTCTGAAATCAAAAAAGAATTCTTTGAAAAAAAAAGAATTATTTGAAATCATAGCATCTGAAATACAGAAACAAGTCGGGAAATATAAAGAGGAAACCCAACTTGGAAGAAACACTGCACAAAAAGAATTAATAATCATCTCCAAAGAAGACATGGATAAAACAATTGAGGAGATCAGAAATATGGTGGATTCCTTGATGAGCAATACAAAAAAAAATAGAATGCATGAAAAACAGTCAAAGAGATATAGAAGAACTAAAAATATGAATCACGAGTCTTCAAAACAGTTTGAGTGGAAGCGAAGACAGAGTTTCAGATCTTGAAGATGCAGGTGCAGCTAGTGAAAAGGTGAGAAAGGATTTCTTAAAAACAATGAGAATGCAGAAAAAAATAATCCATCACCTGCAAGATAACACCAGGAGGAACAATGTGCGAACAATTGGTATCAACGAGAATGAAGGAGTCAATACAAATGACATAAAAAGAATTTGGGGAGAAGTAATTGCAGAAAATTTCCCAAATATGAAGAAACAAATAAACATTCAGGTCACCGAAGCATACAGAACACCAAAAAACTTCAACAGAAGTAAAAACATATAATACTCAAGATCCCATGACCAGGGAGATGGATCAGTGGAATAAGCGCTTCCCTGGCAAGTGCAAGGGCCTGAGTTCAATCCCTGGCTCTGAAAAAAAAAAAAAAAAAAAAAAAAAAGATCCCAGAAGTCCAATACAAAACTAATATGCTTAAAGATGCTACAGAGAAGAAGCAGATCACATTCAAAGCAAAACTCATCAGAATTACAGCCGATTTCTCTGTACAAACCATGAAGGCCAGGAGAGCAGGGAGCAGAGTTATTCAAGTCCTGCACGAAAACAAATTAGAGCCCAGATTGTTATGTTACTCTCTTTCAAGTTATGAAACTCTCTTTCAAGTTTGATGGAGAAGTGAAACACTTCCACAACAAAGAACAACTAAAGAATTTCATGATGACAAATCCATCCCTTCACAGCCTGCTGAAAGATGTTCTAGAGAGAGACCACAATGATCATAACACCATGAATGGGAATGGAAGGAACCCACTAAACAGGACAGACAGCTAAACAGAGGATACAAATGAGTAAACAACACCAGGCAAACATCCTGACAAACATAAGTCAACACATTTCAATTATAACTATCCATGGAAATGGACTCAACTAGGAGAAATAGACTGGCACAGTGGAATAGGAAATAAAATCCAAAAATATGCTGTATACAAGAAACACACTTAACTCAAAATGACATTCATAGACTCAAAGTCAAAGGATGGAAAACAATACTACATGCCCCAGCACCTCAGAAAAATGCAGAAGTAGCAATTCTGTTCTTAGACAGTCTCAACTTCAAACCAAGAATGATCAAATGAGACAAAGAAGGCCACAACATATTGGTCAGTAGAAAAATTTAAGAACAAGAGGTAACACTCATAAATATCTATGCATCAAAGACAGGAGCAACCAACTATGCAAGACATATCTTAATGGACAGGAAAATACCTAATATCTGAGACCACATTCTTAACAGGAGACCTTAACACCCCCTTATCTCAAAAAGATAGATCAAACAGGCAAAAAATTAGCAAGAAACTAACAGAACTGAACGAAAGCTTCGAACAAATGGACCTGGTGAACATATAAAGAGAGTTCAATCCAACCACAACTAAAGGCACATTTTTTCCAGCTGCAAGTGGGTCATTTTAAAAAATAGACCACATAGTACTACAGAGGTCACATGTAAGGATATGCAAGAAAACAGAAGTTATCCCATGCATATTATCTGACCAGCGCGCAATGAAACTGGAACTAAATGACAAAAGAAACCAGAAAAAGCTGCTGAATTTATGGAAACTAAACACCCTACTCAGCCATCAATGTGTCACAGAAGAAATTAAACAAGAAATTCAACAATATCTGCAATTCAATGAAAATTCAAGCACAACTTACCAGAATTTATGGGATGCAGGGAAAACAGTTCTTAGAGGGAAAATCATAGCTATGAACTCACACATTAGGAAAACGGAAAGGGAACAAATTAGCACCCTAAGGTTGCAAATCCAACAACTAGAAAAAGAAGAGCAAATGAAACCCAGAGCACAAAGCCGGGAAGAAATCATAAAGATTAGAGCAGAAATTAATTCAATTGAGATGAAGAAAACAATTCAAAGAATTCACAAATCAAAAAGTTGATTCTTTGAAAGACTAAATAAACTTGATAAGCCTCTAGCCAACCTCATCAAAAAGATGAAAGAAAATATTCAAGTACAAGCAATAAGCAATGAAAAGGGTAAAATCACCACAGACTTAGGAGAAATTTAGAAGATCATCAATAGTTACTTCGAGAATCTCTATGCTCACAGAGTAGAAAACACTGAAGAAATGGACAGATTTCTTGAAAGGTACAAATTATCAAAACTAAACAAAGAAGATAGAACAACTCTCAGTAAGCCAATAACAGCCAATGAAATACAAAAAGCAATTAAAAGCCTAGCGACAAACAAAAGTCCAGGTCCTGATAGATTCACAGGTGAATTCCAGAAGAAACTTTTAGAATGTATAATCCCTAAACTCCTCAAGCTCTTCAATGAAATTGAAAAGGAAGCAGTCCTCCAAAAATTATTTCAGGAGGCAAGTATAACACTAATTCCACAACCAGGAAAAGACACAACCATAAAGGAGAACTACAGGACAATCTCCCTCATGAATATAGATGCAAAAATACTCAATTCAATCCTGGCAAATAGAATACAGCAAATCATCAACAAGAACATACACCATGGCCAGGTAGGATTCAACACAGGAATGCAAGGATATTTCAATATTCGAAAATCTATAAATGTATTACACTATATTAATAGACTGAAATCTAAAAGGACATGATCATCTCAATTGATGCAGAGAAAACTTTTGTCAAAGTCCAACACTCATTCATGTTCAAGGCTCTACAGCATATTGCAATACATGGACTCTACCTTAACTTGATAAAAACCACCTATGACAACCCAAAAGCTCATATAATCCTAATGGGGAAATACTGAAATCTTTTACTCTTGAATCAGGTACAAGACAAGGATGTCCTCTATCACTGTCCTATTCAATACAGTCTTGGAATCTTTAGCAATAGCCATTAGAAAAGAGGGAGAAATAAAGGGAATAAGAATAGGTAAAGAAGAAGTTAAATCATCACTATTTGCTGATGATATGATACTTTACTTGGAAGACCTCAAAAATTCCACCACGAAACTACTATAACTCATATGGAAATTCAGTAGCATAGCAGGATACAAAACCAATACTCAAAATTCAATAGCATTCCTCTACACAGATAACAAGCTTACTGAAAGGGAACAATAGAAACAATAACTTTTACAATAGCACCGAGGAAAATGAAATACCTTGGGATTCACTTAACCAAGGAAGTCAAAGATCTTTTCACGGAAAATTACAACACCTTAAGAAAAGAGATTATAGAGGATTTCAGACAATGGAAAGATATTCCATGCTCCTGGATAGGAAGAACCAACATCGTGAAGATGGCCATACTCCCAAAATTGCTGTACAGATCTAATGAAATCCCTATCAAACTGCCACCAACATACCTCACAGACATAGAGAAATCATTCCTAAAATTTATTTGGAACCACAAACGACCTAGAATAGCAAAGGTAATCTTGGCCAATGAAGACAAGGTAGGAGGCATCCCAATTCCTGATTTGAAATTATACTACTAAGCCACTGTGAGAAAATCAACATGGTATTGGCAGCAAAATAGACCTGAGGATCAATGGAATAGAATAGAAGACGCAGAGGAATCTACGAAAACACTCAGCCATCTTATCTTTGACAAAGGGGCTACACAAGCTCACTGGAAGAAAGATAGCTTCTTTAACAAATGGTGCTGGAAAACATGGCTTCCTACATGCCCAAAACTAAAACTTGACCCAGCTCTATCACCATGCACTAAGGTAAAGTCAAAATGGATTAAAGACCTAAACATTAAAACATAAACACTCAATCTCCTGGAAGAGAAAGTAGGAGGAACTCTTGAAAACATAGGGGTAGGTAAAGAGTTCATGAATAAACACATATTTGCACGGGAAGCACTTGAAAGAATCAACAAAAGGGATCAACACTTCCTAAGGAGCTTCTGCATATCAAAAGCAATTGTCAACAGAGTGAAAAGACAACCCACAAATTTTGAAAAATCCTAACTAATAAGCAATCAGACAGAGCACTACTGTCTGGAATATATAAAGAACTAAGATATAGCAGGGCACTCAAATTTAAAGACCCAGTTCAAAAATGGGCCTCTGAGATGAGTACACACTTCTCAGAGAACGAAATTAAAGAAGCAAATAAATATATGAAAAAATGCTCCACATCGTTAGCCGTATGTGAAATACAAATACAAACAACACTGAGATACCATCTCACTCCAGAAAGAATGGCTATCATAAGGAAATCAACCAACAACAAATGTTGGAGAGGGTTTGGGGAAAAGGGAACACTTCTCCACTGCTGGTAGGAATGTGGACTGGTACAACCTTTGTGGAGGTCAGTGTGGAGACTTTTCAAAACAGTAGGACTAGAAATCCCATTCAAGTCAGCTATCCCCCTACTGGGAATTTTCCCAAAGGATCTGGAAACATTGTATCATAGTGATATATGTGTACCTATGTTTAAAGCAGCGCAATGTGTGATAGCAAAATCTTGGAAACAACCAAGATGTCCATCACATGAAGAATGGTTGAAAAAGATGTGGTATTTCTATATAATGGAGTATTACTCAGCTATTAAGAATGATAAATTTGAAGCATTTATACTGAAGTCCATGCCACTTGAAAACTAAAACTTGAGACCGGCCAGAGACAGCGCGGCCGACTCCGCCATCTTGCTCCATCCCGCCCGCCCACGCCCATCCCCTGAGACCGGCCAGAGACAGTGGCTGACTCCAGCGGCCTCCTGGATCCCACGCCAAGCTCTCCCAGTGAGAGCGAATTTACAGGACTCACCAGGCTTCCCAGATCAGTGAGAGGGTGGTGAGTCTGAGGGAGAGCCTTTGATTTCTTCCCACACACGCTTCGCGGATCCCTGTCCCCAACCCCTCCAAGCCAGTGACTGGTCTGAAACCGCAGGACCCACTCACCAACACCTCCTCGGATCCCCTGACCTAAATCCCACTGATTGAGTGGGAATTTCCCCGACTCTCTGGGCATCAAAGGTCAGTGAGTGTAGAACCTCAGGCCCGTCATGCCTGAGATACATGTCCCAGGGATTAAGCTGCCCGTCACCTCCCATGGCCGGGTGACAGCTCCAGGCACACTGTGCCAGAGAAACACTTCCAGGTGATTACTGGTCCCACCCCACAGCCCCAGACCCAGTGCAGGTCAGCCTGGAGTGAGAACGCCTAGCCTGCCACACCGGAGGGACATTTCTCAGCAATCCACAGTCCCACGCTACGGACCGAAACCCAGCACAGCCTGGCCTATGAGTGAGGGCTCCAGGCCCACTGCACCAGAGGGACCTTTCCCAGCCTTCTTGGGTTACGGCCTGTAGATCCGGACCCAGCACAAGCTCGCTGGCTCAGTACAGCCTACTCAGTGAATAAGATCATCCACTATCCTTTTGTGAGCCCAGAAAACCCACCAAAGCCCAGGCCCACCCACCTGGGGAACGCCCTGTCTGACACAGGAGGGCTGACCCCGGGAACCAACATAGGGGAACCAAAGGAGCTGCAGCAAAAAAGGAACTGAACACAACAGCTAGACCCAGGATAGGCATACCTGGAAAATCTCAAACTTAATAGACTGGCACCCGAATCTCATAACAAGCTAAGGTTATAGCTGCACCAAAGCTCTACACCAAAGGTCAAAGA
>PVKA01039753.1:0-19250 GCA_004027165.1 Ctenomys sociabilis
GTGTGTGTGTGTGTGTTACTGGGAATCAAACCTATGGCCTTTGTGTTGAACTGCATCCAAAGACTTTCAATATTTACTTTGAGGCAAGGTCTCACTAAGTAATTAAGTTGGCTCAGGGAATGGAAAGGGCTGGGATTTCTACTCCTTCTGCCTCAGACTTCCAGATTGTTAGGGTTATAGTGATGTGCATTCTTTCTTGTGCCCAAAGTTTACAAAGGCAAATGTTGTGGAAGAATTGTCAGGAAAACATAGTTGGCTGCCTCTTATGTTCTCATCATAGAAGGCCACTTTCAACGCTTTCAGCTGATTTGGGGGGCATACAGTTTCTATCTCTTGATAATTGGTTTCTATTGCCATTTCCTCATTAAAGGTCTTCAGTACTATTTATTGACTTCCCACTAAAGTGAGGAGTAAATTCTCTCATGTTCCATACACACCACAGCCCAACCCTCTAATACACTCTCCAAGACCTGTCTTTCTCTTTCCTCCTCTCTTGTAATAGGATTACATTTTAATTTTGTTCAAATAAATATTCAGTGTTTATATGGCAATGCAAATGAGATTCATGGCTAAGCCTTTACTTTTCCTTTCATGCACAATCTTTTATTTTCCCTAGAGGTTTTCTTTTTGTTTTGCTTTATATTTACATTTAGATTGCATTATATCCTTTTATATTAACTTAGTTCCTTCTGGATTTATCACCGTGTCTGCCCCCAGTGCTGCCTGTTGCCTGATTCCTCTCTCTATCTGATGCCTCTGCTCTCCCTCCTTGAATCTTCTGGAATCTGCTATAAAAAGTCTCTCTGGGGCCCTTTGCCCTGATTCAGGCTGAGCAGGGAATTCCTTGGTATTTTCAGCTCTTTTTTTTTTTAACCTTATTCCAGGAATTCCCATTGTCTGGCTTTGGGGTTAAATTCTCCTCTTTCAGGTCCCAGTGATTCTGGAAGAGCACACCATTAGATCCTTAAGGAGGAGCTCAAGGAGAGAGAATTCCTGAGGTCTTGACTGTCAGACAAATCCATTGTTTTAATTCCCTAGAATAATTTGGGTACTGAATTCAAGGTTGGAAGTCACTTCTCTTCAGATCTTTTGGTTTTCTGGTTTGTGCATTGCTACTGAGACATTTGAAGCCATTCAGATTCATAGTCTTGGAATGGGATCTGTTTTATTTTTTCTGTTTGAAAGCTTTTTGCTTCTTTGGTACTGGGGATTGAACCCAGGGCCTATGCTTGGTAATCATGAGCTGCTTCACTGAGCTACGTGACAGCCTGGCTCTGGAAGCTTGTGTGTGCCTTTGTCCTGTGTGTTGGCAGCCAAGTTTGGTGGTGCAGGCCTGTGATCCCAGCATTTAGGAGGCTGAAACAGGTGGATGGAAGTGCATTTGAGGTCAAACTGAGTGACATAGTAAATTCAAGGCCAATTTGGACTACAAAGCAAAACCTTGTTTCAAAACATAAGCAAACAAACATGCAGCAATTTATGGTACTGTGCCTCAGCTTTAGTGCATCTGTCTTGCACCTGTCTATCATTAATTTGGAAATTCAAGCCATTTAGTTTAGGGATATTTCTTTGAATTATTTTGTGATTACTCCTCTTCATTCTTTTGTGCATGTGTGCTTGTGTGTGTGTGTGTGTGTGTGTATGTGTGTGTGTGTGTGTGTGTGTGTGTCTCTGTGTGCTCATGTGTGTTTTGTTCTTCTTCTGGAATTCCCATTATTTGCATTCTGAATATTTTTCTGGGTTTGTCACACACTTTTCCTATCTTTCCTGACCCTGTTCTCTGTCTCTTTATCTTGTAACCCTCTGTTGACTTTTCCCAATTCTACTATAATATTTTTAATTTCACCAGGCTGTTTTGCTGTCTTAACGTTCTTTTTTATATTATCCAGTTCTTGTTTTCATAAATGCAATGTATCTTCTTTTATGTCTCTCAGGATATTAAATATATTCTGAATATAAAATGTTTTTCTTGCATAATTCCTATTATATCACTTCTCTATGGTTTGTTTGATTTGATTTCCAGTCTTCCGTGTTCAAGATTTCCCTCAGATATGAATGAACTCTAGCTTCTGCTGTTAGCAGGAGTTCTGAGTTTGCTGTTGGGGCTGTCACCTGCAGGCTTCATTGCAGAATGCAGGAACTATTGTACTGGAGAAGTTTAATGTCAGTATCTCTATATTTTTCTTCTTGAACTACTGAAATCCCTTTGGAAAACTCTCTCTGTCTCCTCTTTGGAGGTACAGGCTTAATTGTCACAGTACTAAAAGTCCAGTAGGGTCAGAAGTGTGAGGTATTAGCAGTCAGGATAAAAACATCCCCTCCTTGTCTCAGTGTTCAGTATTCTACCTTCTTTTCCTAACTATTCCTGCTATCCCCAGACCAAATAGTCCCCATTTCTCCCATTCCAGAGAACAATAAAATCCCTAATCTCCTCTTGGGGATTAGGAGGGGGATTTGTGCATCTTGAGGGGACTTTGATCAAGGCTACTGTGTTTAGTTCTCCTCCCCTCCTTCCCTCCCGGAAAGGCTTCCACATTCTCAGATGAGTATGCAGCCTTCTCACATCTGTCAAACCAGTTGATTATTTATCTGATCATTCACCCACTGTCCAGCTTCCAAGCTGTTCTTTGACCACGCATGTTATCACCTCCTCTTTTCCTGTCGCATCTCAGTATATGCACAGCATCTCTTTGTATGTGTTATAGCTCACTGAGAATCCGTCACATCTCCCTCTGAAGAAGGAGCTTGTCTGAAGGAAACCGTGCCTCTTACAATTTGATTCCCCTCAGTACTTTGCCATTCTGGAAAGCTTTCTGTGTGTGGAAGTACACGTAGTGTGGGACCCCTTGTGGGACCCATTCAGATAGAGGCCTGGGTGCTGAGGCTAGCACACTGGTGGCCCCAGCATGTCAAGAAGCTTATGGCTGGCTGTTCTCCCACTTCCAAGCAGAGAATCTAGTTCTGAGTAGTGATTTCTTAATATCAAAAGAAAGAAGTGATGGCTCTATTGAAATAAAGAAAAATATAAGAAAG
Organism: Ctenomys sociabilis; assembly: GCA_004027165.1. Taxonomy (NCBI): domain Eukaryota; kingdom Metazoa; phylum Chordata; class Mammalia; order Rodentia; family Ctenomyidae; genus Ctenomys; species Ctenomys sociabilis. The sequence goes on from PVKA01039753.1 coordinate 3,034, forward strand.
AAAAAGTTGCTGATAATTCCACTACCTCTAGAGAGTTATAAATATGGATATACATATATATAATTTAATAATATTTCAGTTTATACTATCTCCTTTATTTTTAGGTAGCTTGTAACTACTATTATTTTGCTAAACCTTTTCCTTGCAGTCTATCATTTTAGACTAACTATGTTGCAGTCTATCATTTTAATTATTAAGAGTGTGATTGGCCTTTTGTTGTATCATTTCTACCAGTGTATTGTATTCCATCTTCTGATATATAGAAGTTAGTAGATCTTTATGTAGTTAAAGCTATCTTTGTTTTCAATATTACTTGCTCAGAAACCCTACTGAGATTTTTCTGAACAGAACATAAGAAGCTTTATTTCTTAGGGAGCCATCAGCTTTTCCTAAATACATTTAATTGCCATTTATCAGGGACTCATTTACTCAGCAGTTAAGCCTGGCCCAGATTCTGGATGTGAGGATGCAGCTTCGTAGAGCTCCTGCTCTTTAAGCTAAGCTGTCCCTTCTCTTCTTTGCCCACTTCCACAAAGAGGATGGATGTGCTGGCTGCTGGCAGAGCCACAAACGTTACCATAGCTGCCATCGGATCTTTAAGCCATGAAAATTCCCTTTGGAGCCTCTTGGGATTCTTTAGCTATATCCCCTTTAATTTGAAAATCCCAGGGTCTTTCCTAGAATGCTTGCTAGACAAGAACTAGCAAGCTCTGCTCCAGGCACCAGCTGACAGCCGGACAGTAACAAGTCATTTTTCTCTCCTTGTAGCAACCTAATGAGTAATCATTGTGACTTCGCCCAGACTGGGGCTAGAAGACAAACAGTGTTCCTTAGAGTTATGTCCTTTCATCTTGCCTGTTTGACATCCCTGTTGACAGGACACGAGATGCCGGGCCAGATGGTACCGAACACATTATACAGATGAGTGGCAGCAGTCCAGGTGTACCGGGCAGAGGGAGGGGCAGGGGAAAGCTGGGCGTTCCATCACTGGAGTGTACTAGAAAGAACACTTCCAGCTGGGCTCTGTCTCTTCTTAAGAGGCTGAGTGATTTATATTCAGATCAGATTCTGAAATGTTTGTTTTACTCAGGATTTGGGAAAATGAATACACATGTCCTGGTGACTTTACTTTCCATTAGGTGGCCTGTGAAGAGACAAAGGACTGCTTGGGGTGGAAAGAGCATCAGCACGCATTGGTAGCAAGGCTCCCCTCCCCTTTCCATAGACAGGGGTCTCTCGAGGACTGGTACATGCTTTGTACTAGAAAGTAAATGTTACTGGAAGCAAAGTGGAAAGGTAAATAAAGCATCTGATTCAGTAATCATTTATTAAGCTTCAGCTCTGCTCCTTACAGTGGATACAAAACTGTAGAAGACCCAGTTTCCAGCCTACCCTTAAGGAGTCATGATCTGACTGAGCAGGCAGATATAGTACGTGGAGCATTAGATTGTATATATGTGCTTAGGTATTATCACTGCTGAGGTGTGCTGGGAGTCCAAGGGAAAGCATGCACTGTGTAGTGTGCATTCTAATGAATAAGCAGTGGAGGATAACAGAGAGGTGAGGGAATCTTCCAACAGGTGAGAGATATATAGAGAGAGCATGGAATGATCCAAGGAGTCTGAGACACAGAATGCAGGCGTGCTGCAAAAATTTCCATGCTAGGCCTGTGGTACTGAGGGATTCCAAGCAACTAGATGGCACTGAACACTCTACAAAGGATCTGGACTTTGTGGGTGGCCCAAGGAGATGCATGCCAGGTGCTTTAAAAGGTGATGACCAGGGTTCTGAGTTTGGGTCATTGCTTTTTCTACACAGTTCTGATTAGTGTTTTTATCATAGCATATTCGATATCAAGAAAATTAAGATCAGCTTATATGGCTTCTTTTGGCATTTACACATTTGTGCAGTACAGCCCTATGCAACTATTTAAAGTAATATTAGCAATGTATATTCTGGGGCATAAAAGATTTCAAAGAGTGGGTTATAAAGCAAGATGTAGCATTTGTACATTTCAATTAAAATTGTACTTGTTTTTCTATAGAAGTGTTCTGCAGCCAGCGCCTGTGAACTCACAAGAACTAATTTGTTAGAATTTACTTCCAAGCCTGTGTTCAGTGAGATCATGTTGGTAGCTCGAAGCCAGCCAAGTGGAAGTATTTATCATGGAAACCGGCAAATACTAAAAATGCAGTTTTTTTTGTTTTTTTTTTTTCTAAACAGAGAATCACTTACTACATATCTCCCAGCACCCCACTCTGTATATATACCATATATATATATATATTGGTTTTTCTTCAGAGAAGAAACTGGACAGTACTAGCTAGTGAGATTAGAGGTGATTTATTTGCTCATCTGTTTTTCCAATTTTTAAAAAGTGACACATATTTCTAAGGTAATTTTTGTTTCAATATTTTAGAAAAGAGAGAGCTCAGCCTGGCAGCAGCACAGGGCTGAGGCCCGGGAGCAGGTCAGTAAGGTTATCCCAGCAGTCTTGGAGATAGCTCATAAGAGCCTGCCCTAGGGTATTGCTAAAGTGAGACAGAGGTGGGCACTGCCATAATATTCTTGAAGGAGACCACATAATAAGCTCTAAGTACTTTCAATTATTTTCAGGTGAGAAATCCATGAAAAATAGATATGTAGGCAATACTTTTATACAACCAGTACAAGGATAACCAGAAACTAAAAACTGGGGTATCCACAGGTTTGAATATGCCTTCCACGAAAGTCTGAAATTCCACATTCTCCTGTAACTTCATTTTTATTGAAAATGATGATGTAAAGCAAAATGGCTAGACTTGAATTCTTTTGCTTTTGGGAATCATTTTCCCACTGTATTGGGAAAGCTAAGCCAGTAGCAGAACTGAATACATAAAAGGGCAAGATCCAATATTCCTGTTCCTAGCTATAGTGCCTGCCTGGTCCATTGAGTGCCTGGTCCAGAGTGAGTGCTCCAGAAATGGTGGATAAATGACTTAATAAAAAAGGGGATGGGAGCAGTGATGCGCTGTTAGATGCTGAAGAAACAGCTCCCTGATTTGGGATGTTCACTGATATTTCTAATTTTAGGTGTGGTTACTGAATTTGGGATTAGGAAGGGGGCACAGTGGGTTCTTTAAGAGACTGCAGAAACAGGCTTTGGCTTATCACTAGCCCATCTAGTGCTTCAGTCCCCAGGGATGGTCCCCAGGCACTTTCCTGGGTGAACCTGCCTTTCCCAGTCACACACAGAGAGTCCTTTGCTGTCTCCATGGTGGGTACAGGAACCAAGACTGTCTTGGAATTAGGAGCTGGGTCTCAGTGGGTTGAGACAAGTCACAAAAAGCTGTGGAGAGCAGCCTTCTCCACAAACGTGATAGAGACAAAGGTTAGTACCTTCAGCCTTCCTGCTGCAGACTGTGACCTACCAGGCAGGGCTGGCTCCCTTTCCTGCAGCAGAGGTTCTGTGGGCTCCTCCAGAGGCAGCTGGGCCTACAGAGGCCTATAAACATTGGGGCTGGGCCTGGTTTAATGGGGCAATACTTAATTTCCTGATTTATGAGGCACTCATTATTTTTATTAACTGTCCTATTTTATTAGTCTTCATTCATGGCCAGAGAAAATTCCTAGCCTTGTGGTTCACAATGCCAGGATCTCCATTTAAGTAGAAAAATGCCCCAGGGTCGCATTTCTGATAGAAAGCTAATTCCCACAGTGACTAGAAGGAGTACATCAGCATTTATGATTATTACAGTACGCTTTGGGTGCCTATAATGGGCCTCATCCTGTATTGATACCTTGCATTTCACCCTGTATGATAAACACATTACCCTATGACATAGTTGAAGGAATTGAGCTTTAAAAGGTACACTACTGTCTTAATTACTTTTCTTGATGCTGAAACAAAATACCTCACTCTTAAAATTAGAAGAGGAAAGGTTTACTTAGCTTACAGTTTCTAGAGCTTTCTCTCCATAGTTGGCTGGCTCCAAGGCAGAGCTCCATGGCAGACAGATGCTGCAGAAGAAGACAGTTTATGCTGCCCGCAAGGCAGCAAAAGCAACAAGGGGCCTTAGCAGCATCTTTCTGCTTCTTTCATACTCTATTGGCTACAGGGATTAGGGAGCTGCCAAGCCAATCAGTGGGCCAATTTAGCAATCACAGTCACTTAATCTCAGAATTGCAACATGTATCAATCACACATTCTAGATCCAGCCACCTCTGAGAAAGCCCCACCTATAACCACATAGGGCTTTGCAGAGACACCAGGACACAGCCATAATGACTAATTTAGTGTCTTAGAGCTAGCAAGTGGCGTTGCAGTTTCTATGCCCCCGTCTCCAGGGCCTATTCTTTTCAAGAAGCACTGCCATAGATGCTTGGCCATAAATAGGTGACTTAGAGCTGTCCCTCAGGATCCTTGAGTGACTGGAACAACTTCAGCTGGTTGCTCAAACCTCCTGTATCTTCATTTTGTTTTCTGTTTCACAGTCCAGTGGCACAGTGGGACATGCCAGTGTGTCCAAGTGCTTCTCTAATTTTAGGACTGACATAAAATATTAGCCGTAACTGGAGCCCAACCAACCTTTATTGTTTTTTCTCTTCCCTGAAACACCTGGCATCATGCTTTTCTCTTGTCAGATGAACTGAGGGCTACAAGTTGTTCCACAATATATACCCATGTGGTGACTGCAAAAGCAACCCTCTGCTCAGCTATTAAAATAACCTTCCCTCTGTAATGGATTAGTTATTTCAGCAATGAGGCCCATTTGAGTGGAGATCATGAGATAATTGACTGTCAAACAGTTGAGCAATGTTAAGGTCAATTGTAGTGGAGGTCAATTCGTTTGAACAATGGGCTTGCTTCTGACTGGACTCATAATGTTGATAATAATAACTTCGGTTTAATGGAAGTGTTGAATCGTGTTGGAGTAGAGTGAACTATTAGAAGTCCCGATTAAGTATTGTCTAAACTCAGAAGGTTTAGGAGACAGTTTGGACATAGCAAATGCAAAATCTCCCACTAGGGAAAACTGACTTTAAAGAACAGCTGGATTTAATGTCAAAGGCAAATGATTTTCTTTCCCCCTTTACCGATTGATTTGAATTTACACTGTGCAGACCGTGATTATTCCCCAACTCTGTATTTATAGCTTCTCATTTGCATTTTCCAGAATAATTAAGAATTTAACCTAGAATGGGCCATTTTTGAGTAGAGGTGAATGCTTTCTGATTTTTAAATGAACCACCTAAATTAGCTACTAAATATACATTGTATTCCCCTTGTCTCCTGCCTAACGTCCTTCAAAACTTCTGGATTCATTACTACAACCCAAGGGGAGAGATTGTTTACATAGCCCAGAAGTCTGCCTTTATCTAGGAGGTGACTCTCCTCCATGGAAGATGAATACATCAGAGCTGGAAGCCTCTGTCTGCATTGGATGAAGTCAGATTAGCTCAAATGATTCCAATGGTTAGATACTGAGGGATTCCTCAGTAAGACCCCAGCAGAGAGCAGAAAGGAAAATCAACTCCTCATTCTTCACTTAAATTCTACTGAAAATTATTTTCAATCCGTTGATTTTTGCTGGCCAGTACTGGCTCTTCCTTTTCCTTTGCACTTTTTTTTTTTGTTAGTGCAGGATCTCACTACATAGATTGGACTTGTAGTGATCCACCTGTGTTCAGCCTCCCAAGAGCTGGGATTACAGAAGCATGCCACCACCACGCCTAGTCTCAATCAACATCTCAGTGCACCCCAGGGGGCAGGGCCAGCGCTGAACACCCAGGTATGGATCCCCAGCCACTGAGTCTGCCTAAGCAGGCACTTTAATCTACTGAGCTATTTGGCCAACTCTCTTCCATTGTGCTTTTAAAGGATTTACTTCTGTAGAAAAAAATGTGTCTCTGTGCACTTCCACAGGTTTGGCTGAGAAATGAGAACACTAATCCTTAGGAATGTCTGCTCATCGAAGTGGAGCAGGTTGATGTCTCATTGCACCCATTTAACACAGGAGGACTGAGGCCTCAAACGCCAAATAATATGCCTTCCATCAGAAAGTGGCTGGAAAAACTGGAAAGAAAGTCTGTTTTCTTTTCACCTCTCCTTTGCTACCTCCTGAAATTATAATTGGTTCCACCTCACTAGGAGGGTCTCTAGGTTCCTCAGCAAGGAAGTCTCACGCTTACTCCTTAAGCACATTTTCTGCTACTGAGTAGGGGATCCCTCAGGCCACACTAATGGAGTGTTGGAGCAAAATTCACAAGAAAGGCTGAGTTTTCTCTCGGCAGGTAGGCTTAGTGTCCTTTCACCCTTATGAACAGCATTTCAGAGATTATTCATCAAGGCTGACATTGGTGATAAATGATTGTTTCTTACCTTGTGGTAGAAGGAAAGGGGATGAGGCTACCGTGATGTCCTACAAGGAGGTAGGGATGAAAACAGCGAGAGCTGCTTGAGCTCCAGGATAGAGCTACAGTGCCTGCAGCATGCCAAGGACAGCTCACCTGGCCTCACTGTAGCTGGTGGGCTGTCTTCAGAATTCCCTGCATGCTTGACTTCTGATGCCTCAAACACTCCCTAGATCACAAACAGAACGAATGCCCACTTGAACAGCAGTGTTTGTCCTGCCTGTTTCAGGAGAAGCTCTGGCAGTCAAATAACAGAACCAATGAACCCACCAGCACCCACCTGGAGTGGGTCGTTAGCCAGACCAGTTGGAACAGGTTGTGGTGTTAGGAAACCTTATAGCTGCATTTGGTGTAGAGATGCAACTGCGACTGGGGAGGGGTCTTGGAGAAGTTCTGCACTGGAGGGACTTGCCTAATCCCCTTAACAATCCCTGTACTTATCTGGCGCTTCCTGCACGTCAAATGTGAATGCAGGTCTTCGCGTGTATTTTCTCACTCATCCTTCCCTATTAAGGACACAAATTGACTACCATCTTCCATATTAGCCATGAAGAAACTGAGTCTTTAAGGTCACCCCAATAATCACTGTTGCACAAGGAGTCAGTTGGCCAGATTCTAGAAATAGGCTGAGCCTAGGGAGGACTGAGGTTGCTGGAGGGGAGGAAATTCTGCCTACTTTGCATTTTTGCTTGTGTCATGTTGGTCTTCTTATAGAAATACTTTAAAAAAAAAATCCCTGTGTTAGACTGAATTACTTCTTCCTACAAAATGAGGGGCGTCTTAGTTACTTTCTCATTGCTGGAATAGCATACCAGATAACCACAAGTGAAAGAAGAGATTTATTTTAGCTCACAGTTTGTAGAGGTTTCAGTCCATAGTTGACTGGTTCCAAAACAGAGTGGCATGGCAGAGGAGAAAGAGCTCATAGTAGCACAGGCAAGTAGCGGAAGGGACATGTAATAGGTTATCCACCTCTTCCCACCAGTTTTCACCTCCCAACATCACTGCCAGCAATAAACCCATCAGTAGACTAATCCAGCGTCACACACCCATGATCCAGTTTTGCACACCTGTGATCTGGTCACCCCCCAAGTCCCCTCCTATGAGTTCATGTGGCTTGGGGCAGACATCTCCATATAAGCTGTAACAAGGGGTATCAGAAAAACTTCTCAGGTCAAATGGTGAACAGTCATGTGGATGTCTGTATATCTAGAAGAAAGCTGATAAAAAATTGACTGTCAGATCAAAGAAGCTATCAAAATGAGTTCTTTAATACCAAGAAGAAGAAAAAAAGTAAAATTCCTACAGCTCAATGAACAGACCTGTCCTGAAGACCGACCTTCTTCTTCTTTGTGACTAGACAGAATGAGGCCAAATATCTTACCTGGCCTGAAAGCAAAAGTAGAACAGTAGCTGAGCAAAATGCTTTTAGCTTAGTCATACCTGCTGTAACAGAAATAAACAAAGAATAATTTCACCTCTATGAGAATGATGGACAGGGATTTTAAAAAAAATCCTGTAATACTTCTTTTGTTTTGGCTTCAAACATGCTGTTGATAGCAGCTGTTACCAATGTGCAGTGTGTTTATTGTTGAGTAATTATGTTTTGCTTTCATATTGGCAAAGCTATTATTTGTACCCTTAGGATGAGTGGACATCATGTGTGCACAAATGAATTAATGTGACAATGACTTTTGACTTGGGAAGTAGTGACTTATTAATCTGCAGAGTTGTTAAATAAATATTCAGAGGTGTTCATTGTGGTTGCTATCACTAATGGGTTTCTCCGGCCACTAACTCTACAAGATCATACAACCAGGAGGACCAGATTATAGAGAAAGAGTGACTGAGCAATTCCAGGCATCTCTCTTAAGGTGATTCTGAAACTTGTCCAACAACAAAGGAGTGTTTCTGATTTGAAACAGCCATAGCAGTCACAGCCAGATGCTGGAAACTCCCCAGAGGACATGTCAAGAGGAAGATTTCTGTACTGTATCCTGGCCCTAGAAGACCAAATCAAAATGACATTTCTCTCTCCGCACATTGTGGTGCATGTGCGTGCATTCAAGCACACATGTACGAGTGCAAACACATTCCCAGGGCTCTTGACTGCTCTAGAACCTCCTAAGTCTTTGGGGAGATCTCGGTCTGTGCTACTGCTTGGCTATTTTATTATGAGCTGCATGTCTTGCACACAAAGCACCAGACAGTTAGTTAAATCGCCTCCTAAATTGACTGAATGGAAAGGCAGATGGAAAAACCTAAGGTAGGTAAAGGATGATGAATATTCTCAAGGAAGAAGAAGGCCTAATTAGGAAGAATAAGTGTTTGTGGAAGGAATCAAACTTCAGAAAAGAGGTGAGACTGACAGGTAGGACACTGAAAGAAGAAAACATGAGGAAGGAAAGGGTTCCATTTTCCTAGGGAATATTTTTGGCAAACAGTTTCGTGCTTCCTTTCTTTTATTATATGCAAATTGAAGTGTGAATTGCATGGGCATTTGGGGAGGGCAGGGAAGAGGGAAAGAGAAAGACAGAGTTGGCTTTTAATCTTCACAGAAGTCAAATGATAGAAAAACAAGTGCATAAAGAGGCAGTGACAGATGCTCACTAAGCAGGACAAGGCGACAGCTAAAGGAGAACAAAGTTTGCTAAAGAGGCTCTTCCACAGATAGCTGCCTGCCTAGAGACCAGGACACATGAGGATCCCACAGAGCAGAAATTCATTTTGCCTGAAGCCTTTTTAACTAGAAAAAGAAAGAGAAACTGTGAGAGGCCTGGAACAAGATGCTCCAGGGGAGGGGTGACAAAGCCAGAACAGAGTGGGGTTGGGGTGCAAGGCCAGAGCAGAGGGTAGTGGCAGTGACTGGATTCAAACACACAGGTAGAGGAAGCTCAAAGACACTCAAGAGGGCTTGGTCCATAAAGTTCAAACCCTGCTCCTCTCTGATATGTTCTATGAATGTAGAAACCCTGGAATCAAATCACTGTCTTGTAGAATCTGTATGGTTAAGGTGTCTTGAAACTGTCTGATTGACATTTGTATTTCAATAAAATAAAATAAAATAAAAAAACAAATCACTGTCTTATGCAGAACGAGTCACGGCAGCTTCAGTTAGGAGCAGCAGCTGAAGCTTCGTCCTAAGATGTATGCCAGCTGTGAGGCAGCTGTTCCTCTGGTAAATGCAGAACCTGAAACTGTAGCGAGCCCCATGCAGGCCCCCATGTAAGGGTGCTGTAGTAAGGTGGGAACACTGTTTCTAGGAATTTTTGAGGGTTTTCCAGGGACAAAGAAGGAAGCCCTGCATGAGATCATATCTGTCTGATACTCAGCTCCCTTATACCAGAGGTCAGAAACTGCAGTTGCTTGACCCTAGAAGCTAAGAACAATTTTATACTTGAAAAGACTGTTAAGAAAAACAGCAACGGAAACCATGACTATGGAATAGAGGTTATATATAGCTTGAAAAGTCTAAAATATGTCCTATGTGTCCCCGTGTAGGAATAAAAAGTTAGTTGACCTCCATTTTCGAAGATTCTCATTAAATTGAAGTTTATTATGGCTTAATATGGTAGCATTGTCAGATTTGACACATACGTGCCATACACACACACACACACACACACACACACATTATCAGTCACAGCAGAAATAGAATGCCCCCACAATATTTTGTACGTGCTTTCCCTGTAAACTACTTGCTGTTTATCTGAAATTCACATATAATTAGGTACTCTATCTGGCAATCTATGGTATGGAGATGTAGTCTGGGACCCAGACTGGTTCACAGCTGCTGCTTGCTTTACTGAGTGGATGGTTCATCTTTCCATTCCTGAGGTCCCTCAACTGCGAAATGAACATCTGCCTAGCAGGGCATCTGGAACGGTGCTGACATGTAGCGAGAGGTTAGGAGTGCCAATGTCCTTACATCCTTTTACTTTAAGGTACCCTTCTGACTTTGTCTCCTGCTGTTCTTCCTTTCCCACACTTCCTTCGGCCACAGTAGCCTCCTTGCATTTCCTGGACTTTGCTTTCAAGCATTTGTACCCATAACATCCTCTGTCTAGAACACTCTTCTTCCCTGTGTTTTATGCTGCTCTGCCCTCAGTGCATGTATAGTTCTATTGAACTATTGTCTCCTGAAGAGAACTTCCCTGGCCACCCTATCATTATTGACCCTTCTGCTTTGTTTTGTCATTGTAACTTTCCCTCTCCCTGAGATTACGAGTCTGTATTTGCTCAGGGTTTGCTCTCCTAGTAGAGCGTCAGCTTCCTGGGAGAAGGCATCATACTGGTTTTGTTCATCATGGTATTCTGAATTCCTAGCAGATATTGAAGAATAAGTGAATGAATTAATGAGATACAGTACTTTACTAAGGAACCTGGATCAGAGAGACAGCTACTACAAAGATATATTTACAGAGGATTGACTAGGTGCTGGGGACACAGTAGGGCATAAACAAATAGGATTCTTGTTCCCTCTTGCAGTTTACAGCATGTCTGGAAAAGTACTTAAGAATGATGTGGGAGAGCTGTCAGTGAAACTCGTGTGAGCCTTGAAAGCATTTATCAGGGAGGTTAGGGAAGGCTTCTCCCAGGAATGGCCCTTGAGTTGACCCATGGAACAAGACAAATCTGGCCAATCAAGATGAGGAAAGAAGAGCATTGGAGTCCGAGGGAAGTACAGGTGCAAGGACCTCAGGCACAGTAGCACAGATTATTTAAGGAGTAGGAAGGAGTTCAAGAAAAGTCAAAGGATGAGACTCAGGTTTGCTTTACTTAGCAACCTATCTGTCCTGCATGGGATGTTCATTTTTTTAAGGGTATTTGGTACAGGGTCTCACTACACAGTTCAAACTCATAGCGAGTCTCCTCTTTTCAGCCTCCCCAGTGCTGGGATTAGAGGTATGCTCCACCACATCACACACCACACTTGGGGACAGAGCTGGCGTGGTGTGTGGTGCCTGAGATAGAACCCCAGTCTCTGTGCTTGCCCAAGGAGGTGCTTAGTCCACTGGGCTATCTCACTAGTCATCTTTTTTTCTTTACTTTTTGTTTTTTCTTGGTGCTCACATTTTTTGTGTTCTGGCTTAATGTTTACATTAGCACTGCTGAGGTAGATCGAGGATAACAGCTGCCTTCTCACATGTACTCAGCAAAACTTATGTGAGTTACTTTAAGTCATAGTGGGAAGGGATAAACAGGCAAGGCCCAGGACTGATCAGGGGCTTGGAGATGTGGCATAGACCTGCAGGGTTCCATGGCCTCTCCTCCTTGCCACTCCCTTCCTGAAGTGACAGCCCTGAAGAGGGTCCACAGACTGTGGTTGGCTCAGTGTCCTGCCACTGACAACCGTGAGTTTGGGCAGGTTGACGGCCTCCTCTGAGTTTCAGTTTCCCTACATATAGAACAGGGAGGTCAGGATTAAATTGTATCTGTAGATAAGGGGATTAAATGAAAATGAACAGGATGTGCTTGTTTTATCACTCAGCACATGCAAGAATCCAAAAGAGGTGAGGGGCTGTCTCTCATTTCCTCTTTTCTCTAATCCAGTCTCTTGCCTTCTGCTTCATAAGAGCCATTCTGAGGAGAAGGCAGGTTTGATCCTAACAGGTCTAATGGGTGCCCTCTGCTGTTCTAGTTTCCAGAGATAGTGTGCAGAAATAGGTGCTACAGCAAATTGGGTCTGTTGAGAATCCTTGCCCTAAGACTGTAAGGTCCTTTGTCAAAGCAATAACCACAAGATTTTTCTTATGATAGGGCCAAGAAGGTATAGGTGCTTGACACACTGGAGCTCTCTGGAAGTCATTTTCTTACATCACATAGGTGTGTGTTCAGAGCTACTCATCTGCAGAAAGTCAAGGTTGTGGTGTTGCAGAGGTCATTTCCCCAGGGGTGCTTGGTAGCTGGGGCTAAGAAAGAGCCCACAGCCTGCACTGGTGGCTGCATTTTTAGAATGAAATCATTTGATTTTGGAAAAGTGACAGGCAAGCTTCTTATTGCTTTCCTCTCCTGAAGTCCATGCTATGAGAAAAGATGCTGAAGCCAATTTTCGTGGGTATTTACTTATAGGCAAACAACTTTTTGATCACCTGGTGACATGTGTTTTCGGAAGTGGGGTCTCATAGAGGAGAGCTTCTAATCTACACATGGATGCCACAGCCAGTGTGTCCTGATGCTATTTTACTCTGTTAGTTTTCCTCAAAAGGACTTAGCAGTTGTGTTTAGTAACAGCCAAATCGTTTAATTTTTTTTTTTTTTTTTTACTGATAAAAACAGTAAATGCTAAGGTTTAACAACCAACTTACATGGGCTAACAACCTTGTAGCCTAAAAAGAGCTCTTCATTTCTAGACAGGTTTGGAACACTGCTTTAGGGTATTAGTATTTCCTCATCATAGAGGAAGCAACAGCGGGAAGTGTCTGATGCCGTGTCTGAAATCACCGAGGGTGAACAGAGGCCGTACTTTATAGAGTACGTGCTTGGAGACACCCTTCAAACCACCCCGTCCTCCTCCAAATCTCCTTCTGCAGGCTGATGCAGCTGCAGAGGAAAGGAGGCAGTATTCTGCGTCCTGCTGAGCTTGCTCATGGTCACCCTTCGATGGGCTGAATTTGAGGACCTCGCTGTCTTATTGATAAGCAGGAGAGAGGCAGCATCCCACAGAGGAGGAAGGTGGAGTAAAATGAGTGTTACATCCCTAGTCAGAAGGCCTGGACTCTAATGCAGCTCCATTATTTATTATGCTGGTGGTTTGGGTTAGTTAATTCATTTTTTTCTTTTTATTTGTTTTGATTGAGGGAATATCTGTCTTGCTTCACTGACAAAGATGCTAGGAAATAACAGGTTAGAAAACTGAGAACACTGAGAGCCTTTCAGCCAGATTGAGGCTGCTGACTGTTCAGATGTTAATGCCAAAGCAAATGTTTCCACTTCTTTCTGATGTGTACCTTCAAAACCATGTCTTGGAATTGTCCAAAAACTGACCAGAAGAAAAAGTTTCTTGGAGCTTTTCAAGGGCACCCAGTTATGGTTCAGTTAAGTTTCAACCTTGGGAAGTTTCAGGATGAAATTGGAAATTGCCCTGGGTAATGGAGAGCCAAATTGGGCCTTAGAGCAGGTAGCAGGGTGACTTATTTTTTAATGTTTCCAACATGAAAGAACACAATTGATTTTTCTCCTTCTTAATCCCTCCAACTCCCTAGCTTTTATTGTTTCTAAAATAAGATAAACCAAGCAGGTGTTATTTCAGCTCTGTAAACAACCTTTATTTTTCTGGCCGATAGGAATAGAAATGGAGATGGAGTTCAGGCTTAGGAGAGAGGGAAGCCAGGCAATCAGGGGAATCATTGATCTTAACTTGGCCAGTTCCTACCACCTCGGCAACTGCTCGCACTGCTCAAACCACCCAAGCCCCAATAATTCACCCTCAGGTCTTTGTCGATTCCTCATGAAAGTGAGGAGCCTCCGGCGGAGAAATTTCAAGTACTCTAGTTCCTTGCACGGATCAAATCACACTTGTTATTTTTTTGAGATTAGTGGCAGCTCCTAAAATGACTTCACTTTCTCAATCCAGGCAAATAATTGTCAAATGACTTTATTTTAATGCTTCAGTGCTGGGAACATTGAAGGCGTTTGTGTGTTTTATTGCATATTCTGATGTTCCCAACCTATTTTCTCCTCCCTCTGTGTTTTTCTGCCATCAGCAGAACCCTGTTACCTTCAAAAGCCTTTTCTTTCCTAGTAGACATCAGTCCACAGGATAGCGACAAAAAGAGGAATGGACTCAGAAGAGGAGAAAGATGGTAGAGGTAAACAGCAATGAACAAAGGGAGAGGCAGTGGCTGCAGCAGCCAGCCAGGCCCTCTCCAGTCCTTATAGTGTAATGCAGATTATCCACCCCAGGGCAGGTGCAGCACACCTACAATTCCAGCACTGGATCATTAATTAATCACAAACTCTAAAAGCCACCCCATGACTGCATGAAGCTTTGGGGAGATACAAACCATAACATTATTCCCCTGACCCCCCAAATATTCATTCCTTTATACAAAAAGTGTTTTTGTCTATCTGTAAAAGTTGCCAAAGTCCTAACAGCTCCAGCACTGCTGAAAAGTCCAAGTCCTAAGTTGCTTCCAAGATGTAAGGCAAACTCTCAGGCATGAGCCTCTGTAGAAATGAAAAGTGAAACACTTCCAACATTCATCAACACAAGATAAACAGTGTCATTCCAAAAGGTACAAACAGAAGAATACAAAGCATTGGGACCAAAGCAAGTCCAAAATCCAGAAGGGCAAACATTAAGTCCTGTAGTTCCATGTGGAACATTCAAAGCAATCTGTGGCAAATTGTGAGCCCTATGTGGTGCCGTCTCTATGGCTCTGCTGCTGTTTGTAGTTCTCAAGGCTTCTCTCTCAAGCCTGCTTTGCTCCCTCTTTGCAGCTCTTTTCAGACAATCCACATTCCTGGTTTTTCCAAACTTCTGGGGTTTCCACAGCATGTTAGGCTTCTCACTCTACTTCACACACTGCCCTCTCAGGGGCACACTGCCTGACCTCCAAGGCCTTCTTCTTAAATCTAGGTAGAAGCCTTCTAAACCTCAGAACTCCTGCATTCTGCATTCACCTAAAACTGATGTCATGTGGGTGATGCCAAGGTCTGAAGCTGGAGCAGTAGCCAGATTTTCTTTGCTCTTGTCTGTAGGAGTCTAGTGCTTGGATTGTTACCACTCTTACCCTGATTCCAAGAAACAAATTCTCTATGTTGCCCCCATTCTGAAACCTGGTATTGCTGCTGCCTCCCTTCTGAAACATGGCACTCTGCAACTTTCTCCTCAAAGTAAACTCTTTCACCTTTGCAGATTTGAGGCTGCAAAGGGTTGAGACTTGTCACCTCCTATTATGCTCTTAGGTGATCTTTTCTGTTCTCTTATTCCTTCTTAGCAGTGGAGATCTCAGCTCTATCTTTTCAGCCCACAGCTTTACTGGCACTTTCTTTCTGGCCAAACTCACAACATTTAAAATCATCCTGTGGGGTTCTTTGCTCTTGATCCTCAACATAAATCTGACTAAAAGTCCTCAACAATAGCCAGGCCACTGCCTCAAGATTCAACTGCCTTGAAATTTCTTTTGCAAGATTAATCAGTCTTCCATGTATAATCTCTGTCTCAGGCAAAGTCGTTGTACATGAGCAAATTTCTCCCAAACTTCCTGCCAAACCATAGCACACATCATTTGGAGTCTAACAACCAATGCAGTCCTTTTTCTCAGCAGAAACCTCCCCAGCCTAGTCTTTACAGGCAGAATTTCTATCAGCATTCTGATCTTCTGAGCTCTGGCCAGAATCACCCATACAGAACAGTCAAAGTTGTTCTAGCTCTTCTCTTGTAGGCAACATCTCCAAACCTTTCCTATATCTACCCATCAGCTATCCCCAAAGGCTTTTAATCCACATAGTCATGTTTAGTCACAACAATGACCCCACTTCTCTGGTAATTGTATCCATTTTATTGTTCTCTTGTTGCTGGGACAAAATTCCCGACACCTAAAATTGACAAAAGAAAGATTTATTTAGCTATAGTTAGTTGAGGTTTCAATCCATACTCAGCTGGAACCAAGGGAGAGTGGTAACTGTAGGGTGGCAGCAGTTCATGGCAGAGGCAAACAGCAAAAAGAAAAGGAAGAGACTATGGCTACAGCAGCCAAGATCTACTGCCAGCTGGAGCAGCAGCCAGGTTTTCTTTTCTCTTGGGTGCAGGGGTTTCCTCTCTTTACATTGTGATGCAGATTATCCACCCTGTGGCAAGTGCAAAACCCACACCCACA
>PVKA01039754.1:0-19250 GCA_004027165.1 Ctenomys sociabilis
AAGTAAAAAGTAGAATTAGAACAGAAAAAATACACGTTATACAGAATTTCACTTAACAAAGTGATAAGAATTTCACAGTATTTATTGTAATACATGATGTTGTCTTCCAAGCAGTTATTCATATTGCCGGATATATGCATGTAAAATTGGAAGAAGGAAAAAAGAAAGAAATGTATAAGAAATTAAGAAACAATTAAGAAGACAAAAAATACAAACAATTGAAAAAAGCAAATGAAACAAATTAAAGCATTAAATGCTTCTTTCCATAGACAAGCAGAAATGCACAGTACAGTTGTTCAAAGCATCCTGTTTACATACATAGATAAATCTGTTTACCCTACTCCCTCTCCTGTCCTCCTGAACTCAGTAACTCTTTCCTTTTGAATAAATTCATTCCTTTTTCCCAGGATCTATTGGACCTTCAGATTCCATTTTTCTCTTTTATATTATCACATTAAGGAGACAATATGATGTTTGCATATGTGGGTCTGATTCATTTTACTTAAGAATATGTTCCTTAGTTGCACACATCTACCTATAAAAGACTCAAATTCATCCTGTTTTGTAGATGAATAATAATCCATTGGTTAAATCTACCACATCTTCTTTATCTATTCTTCAGTTGATGGGTATCTGAAATGCTTCTAGGATTCATACATCTTGTGTGCATATATACTTTTTACTTCCCTTCTTTCATTCTTTCCTCCTTTCCTCATCACAGGTGTTTTCCCTTTCACAATATGTATTATGCACTTCAGATTTTATTTAGTCTTTCAGGTTTTTTAACTAGGGAGATAATATGATGTTTACACATGCAAATCTGATTTATTTCACTTATGTGTATGGTCTCTAGTTGAACCCACTTACCTAGGAAAGCCTCAAGTTCATTTTTATTTATAGCTAAGTAATATTCCATTGTATAAAAACACCCCCTATTTTTATCCATTCATGTACTTTTCAGTTGTCTCCAAGATTTATCTATGACAAATTACAATGCTAAAAGCATGTGTGCAGGTGTATTAATGTGTTACAATATTGTCAGTTCTTCTATAAATATACCCCAATAGGAATAGCTAGTTTCAAAAGAAAAAGACTGAAATAAGCAGAGAGGAATAGGTGGGTTCAAAAGAAATCATGAACAGAGTAAAAGGAAATCCATAAATTACAAAAAAAAAAAAAAGAAACACTTTCGCAAACTGTCCCTCACACAAAAATCTACTTAGAACATATAAAGAAGTTTTAAAACTCAGGACCCTAAAATTAAAAGACAAATAAAAAATGGCCATCTGAGATGAATATACACTTCTCAGATAAAGAAATACAAATGGTAAATAAATATATGAAAGAATGTTCAATAGCAGTGGTCATTCCACAAATGCCAATTAAAACAACGCAGAGATTACATATGCATCCAGAAAGAATGGTGAACATAAAGAAGTCAGCCAATAACAAATGTTGGAAAGCCTGTGGAGAAAAGGGAACCCTTCTCTAATGTTGGTAACAGTGTAGATGGTACAATCCCTGTAGAAATCAATGTATAGAGTCCTCAAAAAATAGCATTATAGACTTTCTAAATGTCGAAAGTCAAACCTTAGTTATCTTTGAAATTTCTAAATGAATCATGTGTTAAGTGCATGTACCAGTGCCCCATAATGAATATAATCATTATGGACTGCCAACGTATACCAGCTTTTAAAATAATAATATAAAAGCAAATTCCAGAATGCCTTGTTCAATGGAAATTTATATATATATATATATATATCACATAGATATGAGTCATTTCTTCATTCACTCAAAAATTCATGATTGGAATAAGCTATTAAATTGAATAAAAAATATTCTATAAAAACCAGAAAATTATTCTATATTTCCCTGAGCTATCCTTCCAGCATCTTTCAAATTATTTTCAAGTGACTTTTTTATGTATCCAAGGGCTATATTATGTAATTATGCTTTTACAAGTAAAAAGTATAAATCATTTTTGCTTGCCTTCCTTACATATATGGAGGAAGAGAAAATTTTTGCTATAATATCGATAATTATATCCTTTCACAAAAGGCTTAGTTGTTCTATCAAGGTAAGCTTCCTCTGAAGTTCAGATAAGGCAGTAGTCTACATAGTAGAATTTTATAGGTCCTTATTATGCTCCTCTGTCTCCCCAGATATCAACCCCAGGTTTAGGACTCTGTATGGAAAGAACTGTTACATTAAGGTTATTTTATTTAGACCATGAATATTTTAATCTTTGAGATTCATGTAATAACATTCAAATACCTCAAGTTAAATTTTGAACTACCCTATTGTTGACTTTCACACTTCTTTGAATATAAGACCCTAAAAATTTTTTTCCAAAAATAAGAAATGAGAAGCAATATTGCTAGGAAAAACTCATGATTATAATAAATGCATTCAATATATCAAAAAAATTTTTAAAACAGTATTGTGCTTTCCACTTGGTAGGTAGAACATGATGTACATTAGCATATTACAAGTGAAAGACTATTGAAGCACTACCATTTAGAAGTGTGCTAATCTCACAGTTTCCTTTGCTTATTTTTAAATGGAACTTCCCTCATTCTAAGAGAATAAGAAAAATCATTCACAAGTCTCAAAATTTATTTTCTGCTGAACAGGCTTTGAGAAATATATTTTACAAAACAAACACACAACTCTTACCAGCTATGCGACCCTGGTAAGTCACTTACTTTATTCAGCCAATGTTTCCATACCTATAAAATAAACTTTATTTTAAGAATCTCATGACATAAGGAATGTGAATATGGTTTTAAAGATAAATTACTCTTCATTTTAAATCAATTTTAATTTTGAGGTTTTATTACTGATGATAGTATCAGAATTGTACTAGGTACCGAGTTGTTCCCCATAAATGTATTTTTACCATATATTTCTTTAACTTCAATTTTTAAAGCATTTTTGAACTTAATTTTGTTGCATTAAAAATACTATATTGAAATTTTGTGTAGCAGCCAAAGAATCCATGCTTTGGATGTATGAAGACTTGGTTTTAAAATGCAGCACTAAAAAACAAAAAATAAAATTTATAATAAACTAAAAATTTTCTGAGGTGAAAATATCTTTCAGAAAATTCCTTAGTAACCCTCTGAATATCAGTGTATCACTGACTTACTTTGCAATCCAACTGAAACAACTCATTGTATATGTAGTGTCATTAGGATAGTCAATAGTATGTGAAAAACTGCAGTACATATTCAATTTCAAAAATCTCAATTACCACTGAGCTTAGCAATTTTTAAGTACTCAGCCCAATCCTGACTTGTGGAAGTCACATAAATAGTAAAACATCCAAATGAATATTATTTCTTGTTGCTTGATACTCCAATTATACTAATTTGATTAAAACAGCAAAGGCTTCAACTTATTTTTATTGACAAATAAAAATATTTTATATATATATATATGTATGTGTATATATATGTATATGGGGGTTCATGTGATGAATCTACACATGTACATTATATAAGGTTAAAATCACAGTAAGTATATCTATCTGCTCAAACGTTTATAATTTCATTGTGGTAGTGAAAACATTCAAAATCATTTGTCAAAGACAGCTGCACTTGTATGTTCACTACCACATTGTTTAAAATAACCAAAGAATGGAAAAAAGTGCCCATACTTTCCTTTTTTTTTTTTTTTTTGGCAGAACCGGGAATTGAACTCAGGCCCTTGCGCTTGTCAAGGAAGCACTTATTCCACTGAGCCATCTCCCCAGCCCCCATACTTTCACTAATAGATAATGTGGTACACATATACCAAGGAAAAATATTCAGTTATAAAAATCAAATCCTATCATTTACAATAATATGAATGAAACTGGAGACCACTTTGGAATAATCTAAGCACAGAAAGACAAGTACTGCACGATCTCATTATATGAAGATCCAAATGCTTATCTATGGAAATTGGGAGCAAAACAGTGATTACCAGAACTTGGGGAGATTAAAGAGATTGGAGGAAGTTTGTCAACAAGTACTCTACTACATTATGTTAGATAGGAAAAATATGTTCTAATGTGCTTTGCACAGTAAGGTGACTCTAGTGTTAGTTCATTACATTTCACAAAACTAAAACATTAGAATGTGCATCTTATGGGAAAATAAATTCAACAAAAATTTTTTGGATCCAGGCTTGGTGGTGCAAGACTATAATCATAGCACTCGAGAAGCTGAGGTAGAAGAATTGCTAGGAGTTGAGGTGAGCCTGAGCTACATAGTGAGTTGAGGACCAGCATGGACTACATAGCAAAAGCCTGTCTCAAAAAAGCAGAACAACAGCAACAAAAAGCAAGGCTTTTGGAGCACATGATCTGTACTGTACAGAACTAAGTTCTTGGTCTAGAAGAAAAACACAACAAACAACATACTTCCATTTTGGAGCTTATAATTTGCTGTAAAAATATTAATTTTTTGCTTTCACTCAGAAATCTAGAAACATATCTTCTGTCAGGTTTCTGCTGAAAGAGTGCTGATTCCTTTACACTTAAAACTACTCCACATCTGCTTAATTCAACATCTGCTTAAAACTGTAATAACAAAAAACAGCAGCAGCAATCACCTCAACATTAACAATCATTTCATGTTTCTGAACTCAGAAATTTGATTCAGAAATTTGACTCTCTTTTCATCTTCCCTAGAAGGTAACCCATCAAATGGCATAGTTAGAGTTCTTGCAGCTCAAGGAGGTCCTTCAAATTGCCACCCTCCAATGTGTTTGGAAGTGTTATCCTACTTAAATATAAAATTAAAAAAGGGGCCAGGGAGATGGCTCAGTGGAATAAGCACTTCCCTGGCAAGTGCAAGGGCCTGAGTTCAATCCCTGGTTCTGCCAAAAAAAAAAAAAAAAAAAAAATATATATATATATATATATATAAAATTAAAATGATATATAGAGAAAAACATAGAAAAATTTTTACAATTATTTATTTATTGATAAAACAAATCGATCAATAGTATTACTTAAGTTAGAAAATTAAAGTGACACTTAGAGAAAATTGTTAAAATTTTAGTAGATTTATTCATTATTTTAAATACATAGTTTAGTATAATTATGCTGTGAATTTTCCATAACATCTTACAGTTAAAACAATACATTTATGGGAAATAGAGCCAATGTAAAAGTTATGTCTCTACTCCAAGACACCTCATTAGCCAACACAACAATTAAATGCAATAATGTCTATAGCCAAGTGACTCCTTACGTATGAATTTTACTGAGTGGCTAAAATGGCGGAGATGTATGTACAACTCATGTGCAAGTAGTCATATCATTAGAATTGCTGCTGCATTCAGATGCACATAGGCGACCTTATCTTAATGTCAAATATATTTTAAAAGAACCATAAATTATTATTGTATTTATAACAATAGTTAACTGGTATGAGTAAACACTAATAATCCTATTTGTAACAATATTTTAAATAAATTTTCATAAAATATTACAAGTGCTGCAAAGAGACTATTCAGTAAAAGAGATATTTTAAAAGCATAATGACCTTCAGATTTGACTTCCATGTGTCAATATACTGTACTGAAATTTTCAGTATGTTAAAATAGAACAAACTATTACAATAAAATCATCAAAACATTTTGCTGCCTGGTGCAAACTGCTCTCTTCACCCCACCTAGCTATGTGATTGTCTGGTAGTCCTCCACAATCCTACTACAACACTTAAAGCACATTTATTTTAGTTAACCCCTCTCCTCACCTCTCCATTCTCATTTTCCACCACCCTTCTGGCTTACAAACAAAATGATTCTCTGGCACTACCCGCTGAAGAATAACTGGAGCAGCTTGTCAAAAATGCATGGTGTTTGGGCTGGAGAGATAGCTCAGTGGACTAACCAGCTGCTTTGACAAGCACAGGGACCAGGATTCAATTCCCAGTCCTGCATGCCATGCCGGCCCTGCCCTCAGGGTGTGCTGAGCCAGCAAATGAGTTCAGGCATGATGGTGCATGCCTGTAGTCCCAGCACTGGGGAGGCTGAAAACAGGAGGATCACTAGGAGTCTGAGCTGCATACTGAGACCTTGTACCAAGTACATAAATGAAGAAAAAAAAAAAAAAGCATGGTGCTTGATCTTACCGAAGAACTGAAGTCATAAAACAAAGTCAATTCCTGACTCCAAGATTTACTAGCTATTATCCTTAAACAAGTTGTGTTCACTTTTGCAAAATCAGTTTCATCTTTCATGTGTATATAATAATATATGTCATGTCTAATTCAGTGGCCTTTTTAAAGGATTAATTAATGAAATTTAAATGTTGATAAATGTAATTTGTTAAATAACAAAATTATGTCTTTTCACCGATATATTTAATGAGCTTTGTCAGATATACTTAAAAATCAATTTAACTTCATCTGTTCAAGTGAGAGCAAATAACAAGATTCTGAATTGTTCAACTGACCCTTACCTGTACAGTACTCAATAACAAGCAAGAAAATATGCAAAAGTCTTTATGCTTTTAACTATTAGACTAATACTTGCTTACCCTTGTACACCTTAAAAATCATTTAGTTGTGAACTTGACGCTGCAGAATGGCAGCTCTGGAAACAAAAATTACCCCCACACCACATGCTGTACCAGCCCTGCTGCCCAGGAAATTTGGGCCAGCCACCAAGTCAGGGTATGGTGGCACATGCCTATAATCCCAACGCTGGGAGGTTGAAAACAGGATCACTATGAGTATGAGCTGCATAGTGAGCTCCTATAGCAAATACATAAATTTTAAAAAGAAACAAAAATTAATAAAGCATCATACTTACAGTAACAATATTAATATTCTTCCTCATAAACAGCTTTAAAAAAATCCAATGAGACAACTATTTAGTAACTTCCTGCTATGAATAAGACATTATCCATACTAAAATTACTCATTTTCAATACCTCTATTTCTTATTTTGTCCAGTCATGAAATTTTTTCAGTTACTTTGGCAAAGTCTCTCAAAAATGCCATTCTCCCTGTCACTGACAAGTTCTCAAAATGTCTCTCTCAGAGCACTATAAAAGCCTGCTAGATAATTTCTCAAACTTTCTCCTGCTTTCTTATAATATATTTTTCTAAGAATAATTTCTCCAAACTGTTGAAATTTAACTTTAGCCATATTTTATTCATTCTCTCTCAGCAAGTGGCCTGAGCATTGACTCTTTACCTTTATAACAACAAATAACTCTGCCACTTTAGAACATGTAAAATACTTTTACATGTTTGCATTTTTATGGGATCTTTCCTGAATTCATTGTTTTACTTAGATTTCACTTTCCAACTTTGAAAGTAACCATACCTGTGTTTTAATAATGAGTTCTAAAAGTTTTTGTTCTGAGGAACTGATTTTTCTGTGTAAAGATTACTAACTTCCCCCTTTCCATCTTTATGGCATTTGTGGCATTTCTCATATGCCTACATTATACAGCAATGTACTATTATAATTGGTCAGATATTTTTATTTATTTATTTATTTTTTGCAGAACTGGGGATTGAACTCAGGCCATTGTGCTTTCTCAGGGAAGCACTTATTCTACTGAGCCATCTCCCCAGCCCATGGTCAGATATTTTTATATGGCACACATTTGATTTCCTTTCTTCCCTCTCCCACATAATAAAATATATGCTCTTCCAGCATATTCACTGTATCTTCAGTATTTTATTAAACTTTTGTTTTAAGGGCCTAGAGTAGAATCTAGCTTATAATCAGTACTATGTAAATTGAAATTAGGGTAGTGCAATAAGATTCAGTTGCTGCACTCAAGAAGCTTATAATTGACTGAACTGTGAGATAAAACACATTTATTGAAGTTTTGAAACTATATTCTGTTTTAATTAAATTTTTCCAACTAATCGATAGCTGCACATTCATAATTACTTTATAGATAAACAGGGCTAAGGAAAAGTAAGTAATTTTCTTTATGTCAGAAAATAATTTAAGCAGAGAGGAACAAAGTCAATCCTACTTTCTTTGCTCCTAGATGTATTCTAATATAAAGAACGTAAAGTCATAGTTAGCACTTTATTAGTGATCCTATGCAAAACTCGATTTACGTAACCAAATTATGTGTAACCTGGTGAAAAATATAGTCTAATAAAACAGATGCCATTAAATAAATTATATGCTTAAGAGATTATATTAACAAAGTAGGCATTTCAAGATAAGCAATAAATTGAAATTATTTTTTTTTTCTGGAACCAGGGATTGAACTGAGGTCCTTGCACTTGCCCGGGTAACACTTATTCCACTGAGCCAGCTCCCTGGCCCCAATAAATTGAAATTAATAATTTTAACTGAATTTATAATACTATATTTCAAATTATTCTACTTAGTGTAATTTTCAAGGAAAAATGCATTTTATTGAGTATATAAATGTTTTTATGAAGGCTATGAAATAGCTTTCACAAACATACATTAAAGTCTATAATACAAGGTGGGTACTCATTTTGATCATCTAAACAGTTTTTGTATGTTTGCAAATGACAACTCAGTGGTAATAAATCTTCCTTGGTCAAAGTGGAAGAATTTGTATGGCCTGTTATCTTTCTGTGGCACTGAAAATTCAAAGTAATTCCAGCATTCTGTAAATTCATAAGAGAATTTCAAGTGAGATACATACAGGTCAGGTTACTAGCGTGACAGGAACATCACATAACAATGATGAAAACAGCAAAGTGAATTTGACAGAATTCACAATTTATTTCATTTTATCCATGTCCACTTAAAAGTAAATATATGTATATATATATATATATAGTAACATCTTTATATGTAATATAATAATGACCTTTAAAAATAGTCACAAATGATAGGAAACTTCAGATAGTTGTCTTGTGACTAACAGCACATTTGTCTTGGTATGTCAAACACTGGAATTTAGAAATTGGTAAGTAGCATGGTGGCAAATGGCTGCTTGTAATAGCCATTTGTCAAGCTGAGACAAAATAATTTGATTTGAAGTGTTTGAGATTAGCCTGAGCAACAGAGCAAAACTCAGTTTCTTGAGACACTTTCTATAAAGATAATTATTGTTCTTTTAGGATATTAACCTTTATTTATTTTGCTGAACTTAATCTTTGAAATGTCAACAGTTGAGCTCAGCTAAAGGGCTTCACAAAAGATGGTGGAAATGGTAAGCAGCAACACGTTGATCTTTCCAAAATTTGGAATCCAGACACTGGAAAACAAAAACTTAGTGAAGAAAAGTGGGAAGTAGATTGCCAGGGATCAGGAATGACCTGAAAGAAAGTCTATAGCCAGCAGAGAAAATGAACTGAAAGACGTCAGTGCAGAAAAATGAGGCAAACTGCACCCTCCCTGATCCCATGTCACAGTGTAAGAGAAACCTATAAAGACAAAGAAAGACTAGGAAAACCCAGAGACATCAAAGGAGAATCGGTGGGTGGTGTGCACTGCAGTGGCTGGTAAGTGACTCTGGTTTGGATAATAACTGTTTTTCCTTGAAGAGATGACACTTTAGGGGGAGGCCAGCTGAATATAAGACAGGGAGCAGTCATGGGTTGACACCATTCGTATCCCATGTCCTGAAGCTAGGGGTGGTGGATAAGGAATACCTAGAATGTTGCTAGCTGAGGACTCCAGATATAATGTAACAGCAGAAAGCTGCGATTAGTCTAAACTTCTTTGGAATTGACAGTGTCAGAATTGGCACCCTACCCCTACCAATCCTATTGCACATTTACCCAGGATACCCAGCACAGATACGAGCTCTGACTTCAATGTTATCACAAGACTGTAGATACTAGAAGGTGAATGCAGGGTTGATGTCACAGAAATCATTTCAATCTGTTTCATCATTTTAAATTGACTCTTTCCATGAAAACTGCTTTTAATTTTAGTTTTGTTTTTTTCTTATTTTCATTCTTTCCTTCTTTCACTCCTGTCTTTTTTTTTTTTCACATTGCCAACAGATTTATTTTTTAAAGAATGGATTAAAAGAAAAACACATGAGGCACAGAAGTATAGAACAGAAAATAAACACAAATGTAGGCTGTTTTGCTAAATGTTTTATAATCACAAAAACTAGTACAGAGAATGCCCTGTAGACACAGATGGAGGTGTTCCCTTAGCAAGGCTGAAGATTTTCAATGTCTGTATTTGGAATTTAGGCTGAAGTCCTTGGCTTTGGATAGATCACTAGAAGTGTGGCACAGTTCATGCTTTTAACCAGATTTGAACAGAATAATAGCCACCTGGCCCAGGTAAAAGTAGATGAAGTGTTGGTTTCATATGTCACGTAACTAACAAAATTCCTTCCCACAATGCAGTGACAGGTAGGGTTGTACTTCTTGTCAAACTCCTTCTTGATGTGGGCTGAAATGTCCTTTTCTATGTTATGCTTCTCTAGTGACTGAGTAGTGTATTCCAGCGAATCCTGTTGAATCTCTTCTGAGGTGTCTATATTTTTGATTATCACCTTTGGGTCACCCATGGTTACTGTGGAGTAGGAGCTGACTCAATGCAGCGGTCTACTAGAGGAGGTGGTGATACCACTCAGGCAGGCACAGAGATGCTGTAGATCCTGAAGCCATGGTGCATCTCTCTCCTGTCTTCTTTGTAAGCTTTCTGAACCTTAAGTAATATTTCACATCCTTTCAGCCATGCTTCAAATATTTTTTTCTCCATTTCCTTAACCTCTCATTCCTTTAAAATTATCTTCCTTCAGTTCAAAATCACAGTATTAAGCAGATTTTGACTGTATGTAATTTTCTTATTGATTTTACATTTTGCTACATAACGATAAAGGTGGAATATTAAGTTTTCACAGTGTGTCATTTTCTGGATGGTGCCAGATGTTATACTGGTTTACTACTTTAACAAAATGACATAGTTGTGGTCAGTAGTTCTTCCTTGTATACCAGTACAGAGATTGTCAGGAGATCATAAACAACACCACAGTTTACTACAAAAAGTCTGGATACTAAGTCAAACAGATACTAACATTTAATACCTAATAATCCAGGATCTTGAGACAGACTCACAAGCCAAAAGCTAGCTACGCATAGGATACTTCTCTGTAAGGATTTTGTGAAGAGGTCTCTGTAATAAAGCTATCTACCACAAGTAATTTACAAATATCAATGCCAAAAAAATTGATTTAAAGACAGAAAATGAGGGATAAATGGAAAAACGATGTATTCCTGGACCTCCAGTTTGTAAAGGGAAATCTAGGAGCACTGAAATGAAAGAAATCTAAAGCCGTCCAAAGTTCTTTTTTTTTTTTTTTTTTTTTTTTTGTGGGACCGAGATTGAACACAGGCCCTTGAGCTTGCCAGGGAAGCACTAATAACACTGAGCCATCTCCCCAGCCCCTAAAGCCATTCAAATTTTATGAAATTTTGCAGAAGAAGACCAATGAGGTTCTAGAACAATGTGAATCCAGACATGATCATCATAATGAAGGATAAGGCTAATGAATCTAAAGTATATACAGACAAAAATACAGAACCTTATGAAAGTGATGGAAACCATGAATACCCAAGATAGGAACAATTGAATTTGATAAAACAAGTTTAAAAAGATATACAGAACATTAAAAATTATAACAAAAATATATGAAGTAGAATCAACCAGTACAGAGAATATCAGAACTCAAAAATGGGTTTACAGTAGCAATCACTAAATGATAGACTTCCTAAAAATAGGAAAGTATTATAAAAAAAAAAATCAGTTCAGTTCCTTGATCCCACCCATGCCAGCCCAGCCCCAGAGACTGGCCAGAGACAGCGCGGCCGCCTCCGCCATCCTCCTCCATCCCACATGCGCCCGGCCAGCCCCACAGACCTCCTGAGACAGCAAGACCAACGCCATCAGTCTACTCGATCCCGCCCATGCCGCCAGCCAAAGACCAGACTGAGACAGTGGCTGACTCCAGCAGCCTCCTGGATCTCGCACCAAGCTCTCCGAGTGAGAGCGAATTTTCACGACTCACCAGGCTTCATAGATCAGTGAGAGTGTGGTGAGTCTGAGGGAGAGCCATTCACTTCTTCCCACGCTCGCTACGTGGATCCTGGCCCCCAATCCCACCAAGTCAGTGACTGGCCTGAAACCTCAGGACCCACTCACCAACACCTCCCCGGATACCCTGACCTAAAGCCCACTGATCGAGTGGGAATTTCCCCGATTCTCTGGGCATCAAAGGTCAGTGAGTGTAGAACTCCAGGCCTGTCGTGCCCGAGAGACAGTTCCCAGTGATTACCTGCCCCTCAACCCCCGTGGCCCGGTGACAGCTCCAGGCACACTGTGCCAGAGAAACGTTTCCTGGTGATTACCAGTCCCACCCCATAGCCCCAGACCCAGTGCAGGTCGGCCTGGAGTGAGAACTCCAAGCCTGCCACACGGGAGGGACATTTCTCAGAAATACTCAGTCCCACAGTACGTACCGAAACCCAGCACAGACTGGCCTGTGAGTGAGGGCTCCAGGCCCACTGCACCAGAGGGACCTTTCCCAGCCTTCTCGGGTTACAGCCTGTAGACCCAGACGCAACACAGACTGGCCAACCCAGTACAGCCTATTCAGTGAATAAGATCATCCAATCCTTATGTGAGCCCAGAAGACCCACCAATGCCCAGGCCCACCCACCTGGGGAACAACCTGCCTGACACAAAAGGGCTGACCCCAGGAACCAACAGAGGGGAACGAAGAAGCTGCAGCAGAAAAGGAACTGAACACAACAGCTAGATCCAGGATAGGCATACCTGGAAAATCTCAAACTTAATAAACTGGCACCCGAATCTCACAACAAGCTAAGGTTATAGCTGCCCCAAAGCACTACACAAAAGGTCAAAGGTCACCTCTATACAGAATGATAAAGAGAAGGAGAAAAATGCAATCCCAGACCTCTAGTCCATCAGGAAAGGAAGGGGACACTAGCTCAGCTGCAATGAATGAGCTAAAAGATACAGCAGGAAAGGAACAACAGCAGAAAGCTATAGAGGAAATAAAATGAGAAGTAATTCCAAAAATTAAAAAAGAAATATTTGAATACATAGTATCTGAAATAAAGAATGAATTCCAGAAACAATGGGTGGAAAAACTATGCTCACCCAGAACAAGTGTAGAGAGGACTATTGCAGCTGATATATATAAATTAACAGCATCTGAAGCAAAGAATCAACAGCAGAAAGATCATGAGGAAGTCAAAGCAGAAATAAGTTTTGAAATCAAAAAAGAACTTTTTGAAGTCATAGGATGTGAAATACCGAAACAAGTCCAGAAATATACAGAGGAAATCCAACTTGGAAGAAACACAGCAGAAGAAGAATTAATAACTACCTCTAAAGAAGCAATGGATAAAAAAATCGAGAAGATCAAAAATATGATGGATTCCTTGAATGAGCAATACAGAAAAGAAATAGAACACATGAAACACAGTCAAAGAGACATAGAGGAACTAAAAATAGCAACCATGAATCTAAAAAACCATTTGAGTGAAAGCGAAGACAGAGTTTCAGATCTTGAAGATGCTGGAGCAGCTAGGAAAAGGGTGAGAAAGGATCTCTTAAAAACAATGAGAAGGCAGGAAAAAATAATCCATCACCTGAAGGTTCCTGGGGTCAGAACCGCCAGAATGAACAATGTGAGAATAATTTGTATCATTGAGAATGAGGGAATCAATACAAATGACATAAAAAGAATTTGGGGAGAAATAATTGCAGAAAACCTTCCAAATATGAGGAAACAATCCAACATTCAGGTCACCGAAGCATACAGAACACCAAATAACCTCAACCCAAGTAGAAATACACCAAGACATATAATAGTTAAGATCCCAGAAATCCAACACAAAAATAATATACTGAAAGCTGCTAGAGAGAAGAAGGAGCTCACACTCAAAGGAAAACCCATCAGAATTATAGCCGACTTCTCCACACAAACAATGAAGGCAAGGAGAGCATGGAGCAGAGTTCTTCAAGTTTTACATGAAAACAAATTGCAGCCCAGACTACTATACCCTGCAAAACTCTCTTTCAAGTATGATGGAGAAGTGAAATACTTCCACAACAAAGAACAACTAAAGAATTTCATGATGACAAAGCCATTCTTCACAGCCTGCTGAAAGAGGTTCTAGAAAGAGACCACAATGACCAGCACTCCATGAAAGAGAATAGAAGGAACCCACTAAACAGGACAGTCAATTAACCACAGGTTAAAAAGGTGTAAACAATACCAAATATCATGACAAACATAAGTCAGCACATTTCAATTATAATCATCAATGTAAACGCACTCAATTCTCCAATTAAGAGAAATAGACTGGCACAGTGGATTCGGAAACACAATCCAACAATATGCTCTTTACAAGACACACACTTAACAAAAAAGGACATTCATAGGCTCAAAGTCCAAAGATGGAAAATACTACATGCCCCAGCAACTCAGAAAAAAGCAAGAGTAGCAATTCTGCTCTCAGATGGTCTCAACTTCAAACCAAGAATGATCAAACCACACAAAGAAGGCCACTATATATTGTTCAGGGGAAAAATTCAAGAACAAGAAGTAACACTCATAAATATCAATGCACACAACACAGGGGTACTCAACTATGTAAGACAAATCTTAAGGACATGAAAAAGTTAATGTCTAAGAACACAATCTTAACAGGAGATCTTAGCATACCATTATCTCAAAAAGATAGGTCAACCAGACAAAAAATTAGCAAGGAAGTAGCAGAACTGAACCACAGCTTTGATCAAATGGACCTGGTGGACGTATGTAGAGTTTTCCACCCAAGCATAGCTGAATACACATTTTTTTCAGGTGCACACGGGTCATTTTCGAAAATAGACCACATAATAGTCCAGAGGTCATGCCTAAGTATATGCAAGAAAATAGAAATTATCCCATGCCTACTATCTGACCACAATGCAATGAAATTGGAAGTAAACGACAAAATAAACCAAAAAAAAAAAAACGCTAAATTCATGGAAACTCAACAATCAATGGGTTGCAGAAGAAATTCAACAAGAAATTCAACAATATCTACAATTCAATGAAAATTCAAGTACAACTTACCAGAATTGATGGGATGCGATGAAAGCAGTTCTTAGAGCGAAAATAATAGCTATGAACTCACACATTAGGAAAACAGAAAGGGAACAAATTAGCACCTTAATGTTGCACCTCTGACAACTAGAAAAAGAATAGCAAACAAAACCCAGAGCGCAAAGACGGGAAGAAATCGAAAAGATTAGAGCAGAAATTAATTTAATTGAGATGAAGAAAAGAGTTCAAAGAAGGCACAAATCAAAAGATTGATTCTTTGAAAAACTAAATATAGTTCATAAGCCTCTTGCCACTCCCATCAAAAAGAGGCAAAAGAAAATTCAAGTACAAGTGATAAGGAATGAAAAGGGTGAAATCACCACAGACCGAGTGGAAATTCAGAAGATTATCAATAGTTACTTTGAGAATCTTTACACTCACAGAATAGAAGACACAGAAGAAATGAACAGATTCCTCAAAAGGTACAAATTACCAAAACTGAATGAAGAAGATATTACAACTCTCAATAAGCCGATAACAGCCAACGAAATACGAAACATAATGAAAAGCCTACCGACAAAGAAAAGTCCAGGGCCTGATGGATTCACAGCTGAATTCTACAAGAAATTTATAGAAGATAATAACCCACACACTCAACAAACTCTTCCAAAAAGTTGGAAAGGAAAAAGTCATCCCAAAATCATTTCTGGAGGTAAGTATAATACTGATTCCAAAACCAGGGAAAGACACAACGATAAAGGAGAACTACAGGCCAATCTCCCTCATGAACATAGATGCAAAAATGCTCAACAAAACCTGGGAAATAGAATACAGCAAAACATCAAGAAGATCATACACCATGACCAGGTAGGATTCATCCCAGGGATGCAAGGATGGTTTAATATTCGAAAATCTATAAATGTAATACACTATATTAATAGACTGAAATCTAAAAACCACATGATCACCTCAACTGATGCAGAGAAAGCCTTTGACAAAGTCAAACACTCATTCATGTTCAAGGTCCTACAGAAAATTGGAATAGATGGACCCCATCTTAACTTGATAAAAGCCATCTATGACAACCGAAAGGTCATATAATCCTAAATGGAGAAAAATGGAAAATTTTTACTCTTAAATCAGGTACAAGACAAGGATGTTCTCTATTGCCCCTCCTACTCAATATAGTCTTGGAATCCTTAGCAACAGCCATTAGAAAACAGGGAGAAATAAAGGGAATAAGAATAGTAAAATAAGAAGTTAAATTATTACTATTTGCAGACGACATGATACTTTATTTCGAAGACCCCAAAAATTCCACCAAGAAACTACTAGAACTGATAGGGAAATTCAGTAGCATAGCAGGATACAAAATCAGTATGCAAAACTCAATAGCATTCCTCTACACAGATAACAAACACACTGAAAGGGAAACAATAGAAACCATACCTTTCACAATAGCACCGCGGAAAATGAAATACCTTGGGATTCACTTAACCAAGAAAGTCAAAGATCTTTTCACGGAAATTTACAACATCTTAAGAAAAGAGATTATAGAGGATTTCAGATAACGGAAAGATATTCCATGCTCCTGGATAGGAAGAACCAACATCGAGAAGATGGCCATACTGCCAAAATGGCTGTACAGATTTAATGCAATCCCTATCAAACTGCCACCAACATACCACCCAGATATAGAGAAATCAATCCTAAAATTTATTTGGAACAACAAATGACCTAGAATTGCTAAGCAATCTTGGTCAATAAAAACAAGGCAGGAGGCACCACAATTCCTGATTTGAAATTATACTACAAAGACACTGTGATAAAATCAACATGGTATTGGCAACGAAATGGACTTGAGAATTAGTGGAATAGATTAGAAGTTGTAGAGGCATCTACGAAAACACTCAGCCATCTTATCTTCGACAAAGTGCTACACAAGCTCACTGGAAGAAAGATAGCCTCCTTAACAAATGATGCTAGAAAACATGGCTTTCTATATGCCCAAAAATAAAACTTAACACAGCTCTATCACCATGCACTAAGTTAAAGTCAAAATGGTAAAAAGATCTAAACGCTAGAACAGAAACACTCAATCTCCTGGAAGAGAAAGTAGGAGAAACTCATGAAGACATAGGGGTAGGTAAGGAGTTCATGAACAAACATCTATTCGCATGGGAAGCTCTTGAAAGAATCAACAAATGGGATCAACACTTCTTAAAGAGCTTCTGCATGTCAAAAGAAATTGTCAACAGAGTGAAAAGACAACCCACATACTTAAATCCTAACTAATAAGCAATCAGACAGAGGTCTACTGTCTAGAA
The DNA here is from genome assembly GCA_004027165.1 of Ctenomys sociabilis. NCBI lineage: Eukaryota > Metazoa > Chordata > Mammalia > Rodentia > Ctenomyidae > Ctenomys > Ctenomys sociabilis. The sequence goes on from PVKA01039754.1 coordinate 17,365, forward strand.
TTTATAAAGAACAAAAATACAACAGGGCCCTCAAATTTAAAGACCCAATTCAGAAATGGGCATCTGAGATGAATACACACTTCTCAGAGGACGAAATTAAAGAAGCGAATAAATATATGAAAAAATGCTCTCCATCGCTAGCCATTCATGATATGCAAATAAAAACAACACTGAGGTATCATCTCACTCCAGAAAGAATGGCTATCATAAGGAAATCAACCAACAACAAATGTTGGAGAGGTTGTGGGGAAAAGGGAACACTTCTCCAGTGCTGGTGGGAATGTAGACTGGTACAACCTTTGTGAAGGTCAGTGTGGAGACTCCTCAAAAGAGGAGGACTTGACATCCCATTCAAGCTGGCTATCCCCCTACTGGGAATTTTCCCAAAGGATTTGGATACATTGTATCATAGAGATATATGTGTACCTACGTTTATAGCAGCACAATGTGTGATAGCAAAATCTTGGAAACAACCAAGATGCCCATCACATGAGGAATGGTTGAAAAAGATGTGGTATTTCTATATAATGGCGTATTACTCAGCTATTAAGAATGATAAGTTGGAAGCATTTATACTGAAGTGGATGCCACTGGAACATATACTCATAAGTGAAATAAACTAGACACACATGTGTAAATATCGCATAGTCTCCCTAGTATAACAAGCGAAAAGCAGAAATACAAAAGGAAATGTACAACAAGTAAAATCAATTGAGTCAGATAAGGCAAAGTGAATGGCATATGCTGCAGGATACTAACCAGCTTTTCTTCTGGATGGTTAACAACCTAAGATCACAAGTCAGAGTTGGGGAAATAGAAGAGCCACAAGGCCAGCCAACATTTTGGCCCTAGCCTTTCAAGGTCAGCGAAGACTCAGGACATAGGAGAACCTGTACTGCAATATCATGAGACTCAGGTGAGCTCCAAATTTTCTTTTTTTTTTGTCTTTTTGAGACAGGGTCTTCCTATGCAGTTCAGGCTGGCCTTGAGCTCACTTTGTAGCTCAGGCTGGTCTCAAACTCACAACAATCCTCCTGCCTCAGCCTCCCAAGTGCTGGGATTACAGGCATGCGCCACCACGCCCGGCATGAGCTCCAAATTTTCTGAGCAAGGAGATTGTGGAGCCACATAGGAAAGAGATTGAAGTTCTAGAGTGTGCCTGTGGAGAGTCACATGAAGAGAGAATTTTCTCTCAGGCTCTCACACAGAGCAATCTGGTCAAGCATTGGCCGTGACTCATCCACATGGATGACACAGACAAAGCAACTTCACTGACCACATAGGAAATATAAAGTTCATGTGTTGGTTTATAAGTTTTGATCTACCTAGGTCTTAACCATCCAGCAGAAAAGTATAAAAGTATAAAAATGAAGTATACATCGTGAGCCCATAATATTAAGCTGAGCTGTAAATGGATATGGTCGACAATTTTTTTGAATAACTCCCTATGGTTGCAGAATGCTGGACTGTGTTGGATTGTGGTGTCGAATTCAAGCACCTAAAGTAGTTGAATGTCATTGGAGTGCCCACTTTTGACAGGTGTAGACAAAGGAAGGATTGTAGAAAGAAAAAATCATGATGTGTGTGTATAGACAGTACAGTTGGGATAAATAACGCTGTGCTTCTACATAATTCTTTGATAGGCAAGATCTGCACTAATGGTGGTTGGACAGGATATTTTGTCGGCTTTTAGTGCTATGGTCATCCACTAGGTAAATAATTATTGAATTTTTGATATAATTCTGCTATAAAAAAACCTGTAAATATAATGTCATGTATGCACCTTGTACAATACCAAAATGTTATGAAAACAGTTTGCAATGTATTAATTCATCGACTCTGAATGGTTAAGGTGTTTTGAAACTGTCTGATTGACATTTGTATTT
>PVKA01039755.1:0-19248 GCA_004027165.1 Ctenomys sociabilis
CCCTTGTTCCTCTTCCATTTGAACCCATTCTTCCTACTTCCCAGTATTTACACTCTGTTATGCTCTTTATGTACACTTTGGATTTCTCATAAAAGAGAAACAATGTGATATTTAAATATGGGTGTTACAATTAGGATCTTAAGGTGATACATTTTCCTTATCTGATTCCATGTACATTTCCATATGATTCAAGTTTATTTTTATGTCATAGTAATATTCCTCTCTCTCTATATATATCTATATCTATATCTATATATATCTATATATATATCTATATCTATATATATCTATCTATCTATATCTATATCTATCTATCTATCTATATCTATCTATCTATCTATCTATCTATCTATCTATCTATCTATCTATCTATCTATCTATATATCTCCCATATATTTCATTAAAGAATTTCAGGAGTACTGGCATTAGATTGTTTCTAAAGTTCTTGTAAAATTCAGAGGTGAATCAGGCAGGACTGAGACTTTTATTTATAGATAGTTTTTTTCAAAAATTACTTCTTTATTTTCCTTTCTCGATATTGGGTTATTTAGAATTTTTAAATCTCTCGATTCAGCCTTTGTAATTTCATATATATGTAGAATCCATTTTCTCTGAGTTTTCCATCTTATTAGAGTACAGGTTCTTAAAGTAGATATTAATCTTCTGGATTTCTCAGGATCTTTTGTGATTTCACACTTTCCATTTCTAATTACATGAATTTTGGTCTTTTCTTGTTTTAATAAGGTTGGTTAATGTTTGTTCATTTTATTTAATCTTTTAAAGAATCAACTCATTTTGATTCTTTTCATTAAATTTTGCTCTGATCTTTTTAATTTTCTCTCTCATACATGCTTGGGGTTTAATTTGCTTTTCTTCTAAAGGACTGAAGATCAACATTATGTTGTTTATTTGAGTTCACTCTATTTTTATGATGTGGGAATTCAGCACTATAAATTTCCCTTGTAGGACTGCTTTTATTTTGTCTCACAAGTTCTGTTATGTTGCACCGGCATTTTTCTTTAATTTTAGAAACTGTCTAATTTCTTTTTTAATTTTATTTGTGACCCACTGGTTTTCATGAGTATGTTATTTAATTTCCATGTGTTTGTATAGTTTTTGTGGTTTCTTTTGCCATTGATCTCTAATTTTATTGTATTATGATATAATATTATCCATGGGATAATTTCAATTCCTTTTCATTCTTGGTCTGATCGTTTGCTATTTCTTTTCTTCTATGAATTTTATATTTGGTTTGTTCTTGCTTTTCTAAATTCTTGAGATGTAGCTTTAGTCTGTTTATTGGAAATCTCTCTGCTTTTGTATTTGAACAGTCATTGCTATTATACTCTCTCCTAATACTGCTTTCTTCTGTTCACTAAGATTTTTGGCATGTTGTGTTTTTCTTTTCTTAACAATTCAGAATTCACCTTTATCTCCTACTGGACTCACCAGTTTAGAGTCATGATTTTTCTTTTAGACATTTATACATATGCATACAGATATATAAACTCATATTAGATGACAAATGATTTTTTAGAAGTCCAGGCAGAGAAAGAAGCAATTATTTTTACCTAAAATCTGTCTGTTTTTTGATTACTGTTCAACTTGCTATGTCATTTTAATCAAAAGCAAAGTTCTTCCCATGTCTCCATCTCAGATGTTATTGCTTCACACATGTGGTGCATCTTCAGTTAAAAACAGAAAAAGATGGAGCAGTCAGTTCAGTGATTAATCTGACATGGCTTTCATTGGGAAACAGGTGGGTGGTGGCAAAGAGAAGGCCAACAGACACAAAGGCAACTTAAACACTTCCATATACAATGGTTTCTGGAGAAAGTGAACGAGAGGGAGGAGAAAAAGAGGGAGAGAAAAGGAAAGAGAGAAAAATTATATTCAACAAATAGAAAAAAGCACTGAAAGTCCATGAGCCAAGCCATAGCCAAACCATGTTCTATATTTAGTTTCTCTTTTCCCCTTTTTTTCTTTCTTTCTTTGTTTTTCTTTTTATCTTGTTTTAATAAAATCTCTCCCCAAACTATGAGCATTTTTTTTTCTTTCTTTTTTTTGTCTTTTTGCTCCCCAGATTGGGCTTCATCTTCAGACCCTTCGTCTCCAGACTTCTCAGGTGGGGGGCTTGCTGATGTCTTCTTCTCTGGAGGGCTTTCAGGTTCCTCATCTTCTTTGGGAGAAGGAGTCTTTTCCTTTGATGCCTTGGAAGTTGTGGGGCGACCCACTTTCCCTTTGCCTTTCACTGGACTTGGTGTCACTGTAGCCTTTAGCCTGGGTTTCTTTTTGCTCAGGTTTGGATTTCTTTTTTTTTTTTTTTTTTTGCAGAACCGGGGATTGAACTCAGGCCCTTGAGCTTGCCAGGGTAGCTAGCACTTATTCCACTGAGCCATCTCCCCAGCCCCAGGTTTGGATTTCTTAACCATCTTTTTGTTTTTCTTTTTTGAACTGCTGTAGTCAGTCATCATCGTCTTCCATTAGGAAATCTTCATCACTGCCAGAATCTTTCTCCTGGAATGGTGCCTCATCCTCTTCCTCTTGTTCCTCCTCACTACCCGCATCTTCCATGAGCAGCTCTCTCTGGAAGCTGCTTTAGATGCTGCCTGCCTCTGTTGGGGCACATTTTTATGATCATCTTTTTCATCTTCACTCTCCTCTGCTGAATGAGAATCATCCTTCTTGGTCTTCACATCTTTTTCTTCTGAGTCTTCACTGTCTTCCTGTGAATTCTTTCCAGACCGCCTCTTATTTTTAGCTTCTCGAGGAGAGGACCTGAATCTCTTCCATAATCTTCATCTGCATCATCAGACTCCTGAAACTGTGAATAATCAACGACCTTCCTATTTCTGACAGGCCGAGACATGGTCGCTGTCAAAACAGAACCTAGTAGAGAAGCCCAAGACCAGGACACCCTCCACCCTGCACGCTCGGCGCCCCCCCCCCCCCGAACTTCGGCCGATGGGGCCGCTGTCGCTGAATCCCGAGCTGCTAGCTTCTCAAACTCTGCCATTCCTTGGTTCTAGGCCCCTGGATCAGACAAGCCCCCTGCTCCCCATCTCTTAAAAACAAATGCTTTATTTTCTTTAAAGGAATCTGTCTGTCTGTCTGTCTGTCTGTCTGTCTGTCTGTCTGGTCCGTCCGTCCGTCCGTCCGTCCGTCCGTCCGTCCGTCCGTCCGTCCGTCCGTCCGTCCGTCCGTCCGTCCGTCCGTCCGTCCATCCATCCATCTATCTATCTATCTATCTATCTATCTATCTATCTATCTATCTATCTATCTATCTATCTATCTATCTATCATCTGTCCTATCTTATTTCATCTTATCATCTTATCCATCCATCTGTCTTGTTGTATGGTCCAGTTAGTCTTGAACTCATTATGTAGCTCAGGCTGACCTCAAACTCATAATCAAACTCGTGATGCTCCTACCTCAGCCTTCAAGTGCTGGGATTACCGGTGTGCAACATGTTTGGTGACCCATTGTTTGTTCAAAACTGCTTGGTTATGGCCCAGGGAGATAGCTCAGCAGTCTAAGTGCCTGCCTGGCAAGCACAAGGACCCAGGTTCAGTTCCTGGTTACCACATGCCAAGCTGGCCCTGTACCCTGGGTGTGGTGGCAAATATCTGCAATCTCAGTGCTGGGAGGTTGAGACAGGAAGGTCACTATAAGTCTAAGCTGAGACACTGTACCGAATAAATAAATAACCCAGCTGTTTAGTTTCTATGTATTTGTATAATTTTAAAAATTCTTAGGGGCCAAGGAGATAGCTTAGTAGAATAAGTGCTTGCCTGGCAAGCACAAGGGCCTGAGTTCAATCCCCAGTTCTGAAAAAAAAATTCTTCTGTTGTTGACTTCTAGTGTTACTCCAATGTCATGGTAATATTGAATTTTATTTGTTTTGATTATTTATTAATACTTGTTTTGTGGTCTACTATAGCTTTTATTTTAGATCAAATTCCACATACTAATGAAAAGAATGTGTATGGTGCAGCTATTGGATAGGATGTTTTGTAAATGTCTGTTAAATCTATCAGATTGATACAATTTAACTCTGATATTCTTTTGTTAATTGTTTTTCCCTCTTGTCCCCTCCCTGTCAGTAATAAGACTTGAGCATGGGGGCCAGAGGGTGCAGCAGACACTGCACATGTGCCTGCCTTTGGCCCTGGCACTGGCATGAGGCCCACATGACTGGCCATGCTCTTGTGCTCAGAGAACGAGGTCCTTGACCTTCGTCCTTGAACCTGGTCCTCGAGTGTGGTGACCTTCTTCTGTGTCTCAGCATCAGTTCCCTACAGTGTGGGAGGCCCAGTGGCCTTAGGCTGTGCTGAGCCTCCCAGCTCGTAAGGCAGGTTACCCCACAAGTCGAGGTGGTGCAGTGAGATGCCTGCCGGGTTTCAGAAATAGGAGTGTGCAGCAGTTACTGACTCCTGCAGCAGTCCACCCTCGACACTCAATCAGTTCTCAAGAAGGGGCCCAGCTGCAGCATGCTGGGATTTTGCTGGGGGATGTTGAGGGCCTTCTCCAAAACAAGGCTGCTGTGCAGATCTCAGGTACTGTAGGCTACTTATCTAAAGGGGCTGCAAGCCTGGAGACTTGGGAAACTTTCTAGTAAGGAGCGTGAATGCAGTCTGCTGGGGACTCTTGGGCACACTTAACTCTGCCCAGGGGAGGCGCCTCTTCTCTCAGCTGTGGAGCTAGGCTGGCAGAATCTGGATGTGCTTTGTATCTCTTTCTTCGTTCTTGTCCAACGTTTCTGAATCTCACAAGATGCCAGTCTCTCTCTCTTGCTAATTCCCAGTGTTCTCTATGATCATTCATCTCAAAATGCAAACATGTTCTTGTTGCTTTTGGAGGACAAGAAGCTGAACACTGCTATTCCTCCTTCTTAGACTTTCCTCTGTTAGTTATATTTTATATAAAAAAGAATCAAAGTTATAAGCCTATTTGTCTTCTAATTAAATTAAACTAAATTAAAAAGCCTCCCTGAATGTAAATCAACCGAGTCAGTACTGCCACTGTTCTTCCCACCACAGATTAAGACCTGTGTCAGTGCCACATTCATTTTGGCGTCCATCACTGTTATCACTGGGTTAGAGGAGTAGCTTGTTATTTAGCAGACTTTGCTTACCTCATTCATGGAAATGACATCTGTTGAGTGCCACCTTCTATAACATTCCTGTTTAAAAATAAAAGAAATATAGAATACTCTCAAGTTTCTTTTCCCCTAAAATATATGGCTAAAATTTTTTTTTTTTTTTTTTTTTTTTTTGTCTTTTTTGAGACAGGGTCTCACTGTGCAGTTCAGGCTGGCCTTAAGCTCACTTTGTAGCTCAGGCTGGTCTCGAACTCACAACAATCCTCCTGCCTCAGTCTCCCTAGTGCTGGGATTACAGGCATGCGCCACCACGCCCGGCATGGCTAAAATTTTGAGGCTAAAACTTTTGGCAAATTTCTTCCTTTGCTGCAAGTATACACTAAAATATTTACATAGTTTTTTTTTTTTTTTTTTTTTGGGCTGGCTCAGCCTGCCCTGAGCGTGAGGCTGGCTTAGCGTGTGGTACCGGTGACCGGGCTACGGTCCCCTGTGGCTGCGTGAGCTTGCCTAGGAAGGCACCTTAGATCACTGAACTTTCTTGCTGGTCCTACATAGCTTATTAATATTCCTAGGGATTAACCTCTAGAATTCATGACATCAGCAAGGACAGAGGGGGTCATTTTTTATTTTTTATTTTTGTTTTATTGAAGTACAAATATCAATGAGACAGTTTTAAGATACCTTGACAAGATGGATTTGATAAATTAATACATTGCAAACTGTTTTCATAATGTTTTAGTATCATAGAAGGTGCATACATGATATTATACTTACAGACATTATTATACCGTATGTCTCTTATCAGTAAATTAAGAGTGTAGCTGTTTGCGTATCTTATTTTTTATACCTGAATTACATCAAAGATTCAATAATTAATACCTTCTACCTTGTTATTTTCCTAGTGGTTGTCCATAGTACTAGAAGCCAACATTATATCCTGTCCAACCACCATTAGTGCAAATCTTGCCTCTCATACAATTATGTAGAAGCATGGCGTTATCTATCCCAACTGTACTGTCCATACACACACATCATGATTCTTCCATTCTATACTCCTTCCTTGCTCTACACCTGTCAGAGATGGGCACTCCATTGTCATTCAACAAACTTAGGTGCTTGAACTCAACAACACAATCCAACACAGTCCATCATTCCACAACAATAGTGAGTTATCTGAAGAAGTTGTTGAACATAGCCATTTACAGCTCAACTTAATACTATGGCCCCACGGTGTATACTTCCTTTTTATACTTTTCTGCTGGATGGTTAAGACCTAGATAGAACAAGACCTACATACTGACACATGCACTTTATGTTTCTTATGAAGTCAGTGAAGTCCCCTCAGGGTTTATCTTGTAGTCCTGTACTTTATTCTGTAGATCCTTTGTCTGTGTCATCCATGTGGATGAGTCACAGCCAATGCTTGACCAGTTTGCTCTATGTAAGAGCCTGAGAGAAAGTTTTCTCTCCATGTGATTCTCCCCAGGCACACTATAGAACTTCAATCTCTTTCCTCTGTGGCTCCATAATCTCCTTGATCAGAAAATTTGGAGCTCACCTGAGTTTCATGATGTTGCAGTATAGGTTCTCCTATGTCCTGAGTCTTTGCTGACCTTGAAAGGCTACGGCCAAAATGTTGGCTGGCCTTGTGGCTATTCTATTTCTCCAACTTTGATCTGTGAACTTAGGTTGTTAACCATCCAGAAGAAAAGCTGATTAGTATCCTGCAGCATATGCCATTCACTTTGCCTTATCTGACTCAAATGTTTTTAGTTGTTGTACGTTTCCATTTGTATTTCTGCTTTTCGCTTCTTATACTAGGGAGAGTATACGATATTTACACATGTGTGTCTGGTTTATTTCACTTATGAGTATATGTTCAAGTGGCATCCACTTCAGTATAAATGCTTCAAGCTTATCATTCTTAATAGCTAAGTAATACTCCATTATATAGAAATACCACATCTTTTTCAACCATTCCTCATGTGATGGACATCTTGGTTGTTTCCAAGATTTTGCTATTACACATTGTGCTGCTATAAACATAGGTACACATATATCTCTATGATATAATGTATCCAGATCCTTTGGGAAAATTCCCAGTAGAGGCATAGCCGGCTTGAATGGGATTTCTAGTCCTACTGTTTTGAGGAGTCTCCACACTGACCTCCACAATGGTTGTACCAGTCTACATTCCCACCAGCAGTGGAGAAGTGTTCCCTTTTCCCCACAACCTCTCCAACATTTGTTGTTGGTTGATTTCTTTATGATAGCCATTCTTTCTGGAGTGAGATGGTGTCTCAGTGTTGTTTTTATTTGCATTTCATGGATGGCTAGCGATGTGGAACATTTTTTCATATATTTATTCGCTTCTTTAATTTCATCCTCTGAGAACTGTGTATTCATCTCAGATGCCCATTTCTGAATTGGGTATTTAAATTTGAGGGCCCTGTTATATCTTAGTTCTTTATAAATTCTAGACAGTAGACCTCTGTCTGATTGCTTGTTAGTTAGGATTTTTTCAAAGTTTGTGGGTTGTCTTTTCACTCTATTGACAATTTCTTTTGACACTCAGAAGCTCCTTAAGAAGAGTTGATCCCAGTTGTTGATTCTTTCAAGTGCTTCCCGTGCGAATATATGTTTGTCCATGAACTCTTTACCTACCCCTATGTCTTCAAGAGTTCCTCCTACTTTCTCTTCCAGGCGATTGAATGTTTCTGTTTTAATATTTAGATCTTTAATCCATTTTGACTTTAGCTTAGTGCATGGTGATAGAGCTGGGTCAAGTTTTAGTTTCTGGCATGTGAGGGGGTCATTTTAGGTTTGACTTCGATCTACTGATGAGATTGCTTACAATCTTAATTTGAGGAAAACGATGTTTGAGATCTTGTCTGGGACATGCTGGGGAATTGATTGCTGATGTGTGATGGATACAGAAATGAGGGAAGTTCATCAAGGGTATTAGGTAATTGTCATTCATTTCTTTAGATGGGATGATTTCCCATCTAAAATATAAATAAATAGTAATAAAATCTTTTCAGATTAAAAAAAAAAGGGTAAATTTATTGCCTAATTTAATTAACTAGTGTGGGCTAAGAGCTCCCGCTTTATCTTGTTACGTCACTGGGTTGCTCCATCAGCATCACTGATAATGCTCATGATGATATTGCTGATGGCCTGGTGCTTGCCAGACTTCACTGTGCCATGCCCTGCTTCTTAGGCATTTCGTATCTACTAATTTGTTTGATCCTCATAAGGAGTCTATGCGGTGGGCAATATTCTCATTTCCATTACAAAGGAGAGAGGTGAGACATAAAGAATTTAAGTAACTTGCTCAGGACTGTGAAAGTGAAGGGGCCCGGGTTCAACATGCTCTGTTAGCGATCAGCAAATCACAGCCTGTGTGGCAAATCCTACCTTTGCCCATTGTTTTAAAAAAGTTGTATTGTAACATAGTGTTAAGGTTTGTGTCTAGACGTCTTCCCCAAGTCTCATGAGGTCATGTTTTTTTTTTTTTTTTTTTTTTTTTCTGGAGGTGGCTGAATCTAGAGTGTACATTCCTGGGATTAGGGATCCTGGGATGAAGCATGGGAACTGTTGGACCAGTCCACTAATTAGATTGGTGCTGGCCCAACCCCAGAAGTCTGGATAAGATAAAAAGGGCAGAAAGAGGCTATGTTCTCCCCGACTTTGCTACTTTCTGAACACTATGAACTGTTGCCCTTCTGCCATGCCACTGTATTTTGGGGCCAGCCAATTATGCACCGAAACCTCTACAACTCTCAGCTAAATAAACCTTTCCTTCCTTAACTTTCAGTGTTGAGTATTTTGTCTCAACAATGAGGAAAGCAACTAAAATACACGGTCACACTTGTTTCATGTACCTTCGTCAATAGACATTTTCAGTCTACAGAAGAAAAGGTGGAGCAGTTACAACAGATATCATATGGCTTACAACCTAAGACATTTACTATCTGGGCTTCTTTAGGAAGAGTTTCTGGGTATGTGTTACAAGCCATTATGCCACATTGAATGCTTTGACATTTTATGGTAGCAAGATAATGACAGGTACTAGTTTCTAATCCTTTTTCATTCACTTTCATCCAGAAACTTCATATCTATTCCTGGCTTATTCAGACAAACCTCTAGAAGGGGTCTTCTTTACTCCATTGCCATGATTTAAATGATCTTTTAACTTTCCAGGTTGCCTACTTCACCTATGGGGCTAGAAACAAGCGCAATGTCCATGGAGAGGGATTAGGAAAGATCAGCCCAGCTCAGGGAAACAAGGAGTTTTGGTAAGGAAGAGGGAAAAATTTTGGTAATGAAAACAAGAGTTATATGTATTAACAATGCCATGTTTATGCCTTTTTCTATTCAATTAAGTTAATGAATATATTTGATGTAAGTGGAAATAGTGGATAGAAATACGTGCCAGATGGATATATGTGAAAGTGATGCCTGTATTTCTACTTATTAGTGGAAGAATGCTGATTATGACTATCCTCTCTGGAGGGTGCTAAGAAGAAGATAATTTAGCATGGAAAATGAAGAGGAATTCTGAAAAGGAAGGGAGGGAGAGGGGGTACCTGCTCCCAATTCCTAGTCCTGGTGCTGGTTCTTTCAGCCATTGTTGCTGCAACTTCTGTTACTCTCATTTATTGCTTATGAGTTTTGTGCTTTTTTGCATTGTGCATCTGTAGATGCAGACCCAGCTTGACATTTTCCTGATGACTCTGTCATCATTATAAACACTCTGTAAAAGGCTGTAATTCACTGATGCCATCCTGACATGAGGAGGAAGCTGTTTCCCCCCCTAGTTCATGCTTTTAGGGCACTTGAGTTCCTTAGATTTAAAAAAAAGATCTTTTAAGCTATGAAACATACTATGAGCACCAGAACTTGGAGTATATAGAGCTTGCTGAATTGTCATCGAGGGAAAACTCTTTAAGAGGTGAACTGGTGGTGTGTGAGCCTCTCCAAAGTCCTCTGAAGATGAAGATTGTTCTTCAGCAGCAGCTGCCCTCATTCGTACTCCTTCCCTCCCTCCTTTTTCCTCAGTAGCAGGGGCTGAGCCCTAGGCCCTTGCATCGAGCTGGATCCCCTGCTCTTTAAAAATTCTGAGGCAGGGACTCACTAAGGCACTATGTTGACATCAGGGCTTGGATTTGTGATCTTCCAGCCTCAGCCATCCAGAGTGCTAGGGTTACAGGTGTGCACCACCACTCCCAACTCCTTGCTTTTCTTTGTACTTTCGTCATGTACATATGCACCTTTAAAGACTATATATAGCTTGTCTTTTTTTTTTTTACCATGAGAATAGGTTTATTTTGAAAATGATTTTTAATTGTTTTGCCACAACTTTTCACATTATTATAAAATCATATCTTCTTCTCTAGACCTTGAAAAATATTTGATGGATTCTGTCAGGATTTAAAAGGGAAAACCACATCAGCTGAATGATATTACATTTAACTTAGAGATTATGAATTTTTTGAGTATTAAGAATGGAAGCAGCTTAGAGTCACATTTATTATTTGTAGCCCTGATGTCTAAGTAGGAAAATATCTTTTGTAAACTGTAATAGAGCTTTCACTTGAAAATAAAACAATCTGAAATTTATAGTTATACCCATATTCATTTTTTCCTTTAAATTTTTTAAAATTCATTTTATTGAGAAAAATTGCAATGAGACAGCTTCAAAACAGGTTGGTAGGAGAGTTACAACAATTAATATATTGCATATTGTTGTCTTTGTAGTAGTCATTCATAGCACAGGATGCAGACATAATATCCTGTCCAAATACTATTAGTACAAATCTTTCTTCTTGTTGAATTAAGAGAAAGTAGCTATGTATCTATCCTATTCAGTATGTGCAGATACAAAACAGTCCTTCACTTATATGACTTTTTTTCTTTAGTTTTATCAGAGATAGGTATTGCATTGCCATCCAAATATTGTAGGTGCCTGTATTCAGCAAGATATTCCAATATAGTCCAGTAGTCCACAATAGTATTGGGTTATCCTCAGGACTGGCAATGTCTGAATCTGATAACTTGAGCTTTCCACAGCTCAGCATATTAGCATGGCTTCAATTTTCATACCTCATTTCTATACTTTTCTGCTGGATGGTTAAGACCAAGATAAAGGAAGCCTATATAACAAGAAATGTAACTTTTGTATCTGATAAGTCCCCTCAGGTTTTATCTTGTTACCCTGTAGCACACTTTGTAGATTCTTTGCCAGTGTCAGCCTTGTGGATGAGTCATGGCCATTGCTTGGCCAATGTGCTCTCTGTGAAAGCCTGAGAGAATGTTTTCTCTCCATGTGATTCTCTTTAGACATACACCACATCATTGATCACATTCCTCTGTGGCCCCATAATCTCCTTGATCAGAAAATTTGGGACAAAACTGAGTTACAGGATATTAAAGTACAGGTTCTCTTATGTTCAGAGTCCTCACTGACCTTAAAAAGCTAGGGCCAAAATGTTGGCTGTCCTTGCGGCCCTTCTTTTCCTCTAATTTTTGGTCTGCAAACTTAGGTTGTTAACCCTTCAGAAGAGAAGCTTATTATTGCCCTACAACATATGCAGTTGGGCTTAACCTCATTATCTGTCTGAATATCAAACATCTTAGGCATAGGGTAGAGCATGTATTTTCCATCAAGTATTGATATGATAAACCTTAAGTCTCTACTGAATATGGAAAAAGAATTAAAAAATAAAAAAAAATTAAAAATGAATAAACAGTTACATATTTTTACACAGTAATTTAGAAGTCTAACCATATACAGCATTGTAGCAGGACTGAGACTTTTTTCTTGTCTCTTTTTCTTCATTTATTATCCTTAGAAAAACACTTACTTGCGATACAGTCTGGCCATAATTGATATGTCATGAAAAGCAGTATGGATTTAGACGTGCAGAATGACAGGCACTCCAAGCATGACCCACTATGACACATTGTGATCTTTGGTGCGGTTGTTCAGTTCACAGGTATCAGCATATATAGTTAGTCAGGGTGAGTTTCAAAAACCTGATGGTAATTCTCAGGATCATTGCCTTGTCCATCTTGTACATAATAACATATGGCTTTGCCCCTGTCATGTTTCCTAGCTTTTCTCTTTGTCTTCTTTTCATTGTCTAATCCTCAAGTTCTCCCTTTCCTTTTAATTGTGTTACACCTTTCTATTTGTATTTCTTCTTTTGATTTCTTATACTAGGGAGAAAAAGTGATATATACACATGTGGGTCTGGTTTATTTCACTTGTGAGTATATCTTTACGTGGCATCCACTTACATATGAAGCCTTTGAGTTTATTATTCTTTACGGATGAGTAATACTCCATTGTATAAAAATACCACATCTTTTCATCCATTTTTCAGGTGATGGGCATCTTGCTTGTTTCCAAGATTTGGCTATCACGCATTGTGCTGCTATAAACATAGGTACACATATATTACTATGATATGACATTTTCAGTTCCTCTGGGAAAAATCCCAGTAGGGGGATAGCTGGTTTGAATGGGATTTCCAGTCTGAGTTTTTCAGGACTTTCCACACTGATTTCCACAATGGTTGCACCAGTCAAATTCCCGCCAGCAGTAGAGAAGGGTTCCCTTTTCCCCACAGCCTCTCCAACATTTGTTGTTAGTTACTTTGTTTATGATGGCTATTCTTTCAGGAGTGAGATGGTATCTCAATGTTGTTTTAAATTGCATTTCATGGATGTCTAGTGATGTGGAGCATTTTTTATATATTTATTCGCTTCTTTTCATCCTCTAAGAAGTGTGTGTTCATCTCAGATACCCATTTCTGGATTCAGTCTTTAAATTTTGGGATGTTAATGTTTTTTAGTTCTTTATATATTCTAGAGAGCAGACCTTTGAGTGTTTGTCAAAGATTTTTTCCAAATCTGTACATTGTCTTTTAACTTTGTTGGTAATTTCTTTTGACATACAAAAACTTCTCAATAAGAGAAGGTCCCAGTTGTTAATTCTTTCAAGTGTTACCTGTGAGGTTTGATTTTGTTCATGACTTTTTGCCTACCCCTATGTCTTCAAGAGTTCCTCCTACTTTCTATTCCAGGAGATTGAATGTTTCTGTTTTAATGTTTAGACCTTTAATCCATTTTTATTAAATTGATTCACCTTAGTGCATGGTGATAGACCTAGGTCAAGTTTTAGTTTTCGGCATGTAGAGAGTCAGTTTTTCCAGCACCATTTGTTAAAGAGGCTTTCTTTCTTCCACTGAGCATGTTTAGCCCTTTGTCGAAAATCGGACTGCTGAGTGTGTTTGTAGAGGCTTCTACATCTTCTAATGTATTCCATTGATTCTCAGGTCTGTTTCGTTGCCAGTACCGTGCTGATTTTATCACAGTAACTTTGTAGTATAATTTCAATTCAGGAATTATAATGCCTCCTACTTTATCTTTGTTGCCCAGAATTGCCTTTGCTTTTCTAGGTCTTTTCTGGTTCCAAAGAAATTTTAAGAATGAGTTCTCTAGGTCTGGGAGGTACATTGTAAGTAGTTTGATGGGGATTGCATTAAACCTGTATAGCAATTTTGGGACTATGGCCATCTTCACAATGTTGGTTCTTTCTATCCAGGAGCAGGGAATATCTTATCATTTTCTGAAATTCACTATGATCACTTTTTTCATATTTCATTGGCTGTTATTGGGTTATTGAGAGTTGCTATATCTTCTTGATTCAGTTTTGCTAATTTTTACCTTTCTAGGAACCTGTCCATTTCTTCTGTGTCTTTTATTCTGTTAGAGTAAAGGTTCTCAAAGTAGCAATTGATAATCTTCTGAATTTCTACTGGGTCTGTGGTGATTACACACTTTTTCATTCCTTATTGCTTGTATTTGAATTTTTTCTTTCCTCTTTTTTGATGAGGTTAGCTAGGGGTTTATAGATTTTATATAGTCTTTCAAAGAATCAGCTTTTTGATTGATTAATTCTTTGAACTATTCTCTTTATTTCAATTGAGTTCATTTCTGTTCTAATCTTTATGATTTCTTCATGTCTTTGGGCTCTGAGTTTGGTTTGCTCTTCCTTTTCTAGATGATGGAGGTGCAACATTAGGCTGTTTATTTGTTCCCATTCTATTTTCCTAATGTGTGAGTTCACAGCTATAAATTTCCCTCTGAGGACTGCTTTCATCGCATCCCATCAATTCCAACACGTTGTGGTTGAATTTTCATTAAATTGCAGATATTGTTGAATTTCTTGTTTAATTTCATCTGTGACCCATTGGTTGCTGAGTAGGGTGTTGTTTAATTTTCATGTATTTAGGTGGTTTTTCTGTTTTCTTGGCTTGTTTATTTCCCGTTTAATTGCACTATGGTCAGATAATATGCATGGGATAAGTTCTGTTTTCTTGCATATACTTAGGCATGACCTCTGGACTAGTATGTGGTCTATTTTGGAAAATGACCCGTGTGCAGCTGAAAAAAATGTTTATTCAGCTGTGGTTGGGTGGAACGCTCTGTATATGTCGACCAGGTCCATTTGTTCCAAGCTCTGGTTCAGTTCTGCTACTTCTTTGCTAATTTTTTGTCTGGTTGACCTATCTTTTTGAGATAAGTGGGTGTTAAGGTCTCCTGGCAAGATTGTGGTCTTAGATATCAGCTTTTTCATGTTCATTAAGATTTGTCTTACATAGTTGGGTGCTCCTGTGTTTGGTGCATAGATATTCATGAGTGTTACTTCTTGCTCTTGAATTTTTCCCCTTACCAATATATAGCAGCCTTCTTTGTGTTGCTTGATAATTTTTGGTTTGAATTTGAGACTGTCTGAGAACATAATTGCTACTCCTGCTTTTTTTCTGAGGTGCTGGGGCATGCAGTATTGTTTTCCATTCTTTGACTTTGAGCCTATGAATGTCTTTTTGAGTTAAGTGTGTTTCTTATATACAGCATATTGTTGGATTTTGTTTCCTAATCCACTGTTACAGTCTATTTCTCTTAATTGGTGAATTGAGTCCATTTACACTGATGGTTATAATTGAAATGTGTTGACTTATGAGAGTCATGTTATTTACCTGCTGTTGTTTACTCCTTTTTATCCTGTGTTTAATTGTCTGTCCTGTTTAGTGGATTCTTTCTATTCTCATTCATGGAGTTCTGGTCATTATGCTCTCTCTCTAAATCATCTTTCATTAGTCTGTGTAGGGATGGCTTTGTCATCATGAAATTCTTTAGTTGTTCTTTGTCACGGAAATATTTCACTTCTCCATGAAACTTGAAAGAGTGTTCTGCAGGCTGTAATAGTCTGTACTGGAATTTGTTTTCATAGAGGACTTGAAGAACTCTGCTGCATGCTTTCCTTGCCTTTATGGTTTGTGTAGAGAAGTCGGCTGTAGTTCTGATGGGTTTTCCTTTGAATGTGATCTGCTTCTTTTCTCTAGCAGCTTTCAGTATATTATTCGTGTGTTGGATTTCTGGGACCTTGACTATTATATGTCTTGGTGTGTTTTTACTTGGGTTGAAGTTATTTGGTGTTCTGTATGCTTTGGTTACCTGAATGTTGGATTGTTTCCTCATATTTGGTATTTGTCTTATATAGTTGGATGCCCCTGTGTTTGGTGCATATACATTTATGACTGTTACCACTTCCTCTTGAATTTTTCCCTTAACCAGTACATAGCGTCTTTCTTTATTTCCTTTGATCTTTCTTGGTTTGAAGTTTAGAGTGTCTGAAAGGAGGATTGCTACCCCTGCTTTTTTCTGAGGTGCTGAGGCATGTAGTATTGTTTTCCATCCTTTAACTTTCAGCCTATGAATGTCTTTTTGAGTTAAGTGTGTTTCTTCTATACAACGTATTGTTGGATTTTGTTTACTAATCCACTGATGCAGTCTATTTCTTTTAATTGGTGGTTTGAGTCCATTTAAATTGATAGTTATAATTGAGATGTATTGATTTACAATTGACATGTTATTTACCTGCTGTTGTTTACTCCTTTTTGTCCTGTGCTTAATTATTTGCTCTATTTAGTGGGTTCCTTCTCTTCTCATTCTTGGAGTTCTGAATATGTTGGTCCCTGTCTAGAACATCTTTCAGTAGTCTGTGCAGGATTTGCTTTGTCATCATGAAATTCTTTAGCTGTTCTTTGCCATGGAAGAATTTCACTTCTCCATCAAACTTGAAAGAGAGTTTTATAGCATATAGTAGTCTGGGGTAGCAATCCTCCTTTCAGACACTCTAAACTTCAAACCAAGAAAGATCAAAGGAAATAAAGAAAGACGCTATGCTTCATGCTCTTCTTGCCTTCATGGTTTGTTAAGAGTAGTGGACCATTATTCAGATGGGTTTTCCTTTAAATGTGATCTGTTTGTTTTCTCTAGTGGCTTTCAATGTATTGTTCTTGTGCTGGATTTCTGGGATCTTGACTATTATATGTCTCGGTGTGTTTTTAATTAGGTTGAAGTTATTTGCAGTTCTGTATGCTCCAGTTACTGATTGTCAGATCGTTTCCTCATATTTGTTTTCTGCTATTACTCCGCCCATATTCTTTTTATATCATTTGTATTGCATCCTTCTTTCTCACTAATGCCTATTCATCTCACATTGTTCATCTTCGCATCATCTTGCAGGTGATGAATTACTTTTTCCTGCATTCCTGTTGTTTTTGAGAGATCTTTTATTACCTTTTCGCTAGCTGCAATGGCATCTTCAAGATCTGAAACTTTATCTTCACTTTCACTCAAATGGTTTTGCATGCTTGTGACTGAAATTTTAAGTTTCTTTATGTATCTTTGACTCTGCTTCATGTGATCTTGTGTTGCTCATTCAAGGAATCCATCGTTTTTCTGATCTGCTCTATTTTTTTTTAATCAGTGTTTTCTTCTTCTTCTTTTCAGAAGCAGGGATTGAACTCAGACCTTTGCACTTGCCAGGGAAGAGCTTATTCTACTGAACCATCTCCCAGGCCTCAGTGTCTTCTTGAGAAGCCATTATTAATTCTATTACTTCAAGCATTTCTTTCCGATCTTATTTCCTCTATATGTTTCTGCATTTGATTCTTTATTTCAGATGATCTTAATTCAGAGATGTATTTTTTCATTTCAGAGATTAATTCTGATCTGAGTTCCTCTATACCTTTCTGCTGTTATTTCCTTCCTTCAGATATTATTAATTAAGCCATTTTAGCTGTGCTAGTGTCCTCTGCACTTGTTCTGGGTTAGCTCGGGACCTGAGATTGCATTTTTCTCCTTTTCTCTGTCATTTTGTATAGCACTGCCCACTTACTTTTGGTGTGGAGATTTGGTGTACTTTTAACCTTACCACCTACTAAGATTCAGGTTCTGATGAGGTTCTTGTTCATCCAGTTGTGCCTGGCTTGGGCCTGGCTACTGTACTTAGCTCCTTCTTACTGCTGCCCTTGGAGGTGAGCATGTTATGTCCCTCTGGCAAGATGTTCTGCTCCTGGATTAGCTATGCCATGGTTTTTCTTTTTTTTTTTTTGTCTTTTTTGAGACAGGGTCTCACTATGCAGCTCAGGCTGGCCTTAAGCTCACTTTGTAGCACAGGCTGGTCTTGAACTCACAACAATCCTCCTGCCTCAGCCTCCCAGAGTTCTGGGATTACAGGCATGCACCACCATGCCCGGCTTGTGCCATGGTTTTGACCCTAGTCTCACTGCAGGGACTTCAGCTGCAGGGTTTCACCCCAGGCCTGTGTGCCAGGCCTGGGCTGGGTCTGAAAGGGTATGGGGGGACAGGAGAACGCAGAATCTCTCCCACACACTTATTGGGCCTGGGGCTTAGGCAGGTCTGAAGGGCTCCCCAAAGCATGATAGTTCTTACTCACAGGACAGGCTTGTGCTGGCTCTCAAGGGGCAGGGGAGTTCCGGAGAATTCTGGAGAATGCCGGAAATCTCTCTCTCTCACATGGCCAGCCTGGGCTTGGTCTGTTGGGTGCAGGACAGAGCAGAAGTTCTCCCACATAGGGAGGGCCTGGGGCGGGTAGATCTGGAATGGTCCAGGGAGCATGGCTGAAGTTCTCACTCACAGGGCAGGCTGTGCTGGCTCTGGAGGGGCAGGGGAGGTCTGGAGAACCTGGGGAAATGTTCTCTCTCGCGTGGGCCTGGGCTTGGTGTGGTAGGTGCAGGAGGGACTAGAAGCTCTCACACACACTCGCAGGGCCTGGGGTTGGGTGGATCTGGAGCAATCCAAAGGCACAGCAGAAATTTATACCCATGTTCTAGTTTTGCAAATTAGAATAGACTACTTTTTAAATTTATTTTTTCTGTATTTTTAGGGAAGGTTCTACAGGGTATTTAGGGTCTCAGTACTAGATCGGACTCATAGTGATCCACTTATTTACTGCATCCCAAGAGCTGGGATTACAGGGACATGTCACCACACCTAGTCTTCATTGTGTCTCAGCACACCCTGGAGCAGGGCTGGCAGGACAGGTCAGGGGATGGAACCTTGGTGTCTTGGACCTGCTTGCAGGCACTTTAATGTGCTGAATGTATAGCTTTTCCTGATCGTGAATTTTTTGTAGTTGTAATCGTGAAACATGCATTATTTTGGTTGGTTTATTTTTGTTAATCAAATATTTGTAAGCATTATGGCCTGGAAATATTTCACTGGTATTCATTGGTAGTATCCCTTTTGTGGGAAGAACATATTGTTATATTCTACTGTTGATGATTCTGTCCTTTAATTTTAACATTTAATGAATAGTGGTGTACATAAAGCTTGCTCAGGCCTCATCGTAGTCCAGCAGAGTTCATATTTGTAATCCCAGGGAAAAGGTACTGGAATTCCAAAAATTAATTCCAATCTACCACTTCCAGTGCAACCCATGGTGAGAATAAAGAGACAAACATATCTGCAGTTGTGGGGAGCCAAGGGGTCCTAGGTCCAGTCACAACAATGGCTAATTGAAAAAGGCCTTGACTGAGGGCAGAATCTGGATTTTATTTTTTTTTTCATTTATTTTTATTTTATTAAAATAGAAATGTCAATCAGACAGTTTCAAGACACCTTAACCATACAGAGTCGATGAATTAATACATTGCAAACTGTTTTCATAACGTTTTGGTACTGTACAAGGTGCATACATGAAATTATATTTACAGGTTTTTTTATAGCTGAATTATATCAAAGATTCAATAATTATTTACCTAGT
>PVKA01039756.1:0-19248 GCA_004027165.1 Ctenomys sociabilis
GGAGTTCTCACTCCAGACCAAACTACAATGGGTCTGGAGCTGTGGGGTGGGACTGGCAATCGCTGGGAAATGCTTCTCTGGCACAGTGTGCCTGGAGCTCTCACTGGGGCACAGGGGGAGGGGGTCTGGGGGGGTAGGGACTCCCTGGGAAATGTCTCTCTGGCACTGCAGGCCTGGAGTTCTACACTCACTGAACTTTGATGCCCATGGAATCAGGGAAATTCCCACTCGCTCACCGAGCTTTAGGGAAGGGGATCCGGGGAGGTGCTGGTGAGTGGGTTCTGAGGTTTCAGGCCTGTCACTGGCTTGGAGGGCTTCGGGGGCAGGGATCTGGGTAGCGCGCGTAGGAGGAAGACAATGGCTCTCCCTCAGTCTCACCACACACTCACTGATCTGGGAAGCCTGATTAGTCATGCAAATTCCCACTCGCTGGGAGAGCTTGGGGTTGGATCCAGGAGGCCACTGGAGTCAGCCGCTGTCTCATGCCCGTCTCTGGCTGGTGGCGTGGGCAGGATTGAATAGGCTGCTGGAGTGGGTCGCACTGTCTCGGGAGGTCTCTGGGGCTGGGTAGGCGTGGGCGGGATCCAGCAAGATGGCGGAGTTGGCTGTGCCATTCAATTATTATAGGTGCTTGAATTCAGGGAAACAATTGACACAGTCTAGCAGTGCACAATAATAGTGGATTATCTGAAGAAGTTGTTGACTAGAGCCATTTACAGCTCAGCTTATTATTATGGCCTTATTTTATGTACCTCATTTTTATATTTTTCTGCTGGATGGTTAAGACCAAGATAAAGCAAGACCTATAAAACAAAAAATGTAACTTTTGTATCTGATGAGGTCCATCAAGTCCCCTCAGGGTTTATCCTGTAACCCTGTACCTCACTTTGTAGATCCTTTGTCAGTGTCAGCTGTGTGGATGAGTCACTACCACTGCTTGACCAGTTTGCTCTCTGTGAGAGCCTGCGAGAAAGCTTTCTCTCCATGTGACTCTCCTTAGGCTCACTATAGATTATCAATTGCATTTCTTGTGGCTCCATAGTCTCCTTGATCAGAAAATTTGGGGCACAAATGAGTTCCACAATGTTACAGTACAGATTCTCCTATGTCCTGAGTCTTCACTGACCTTGGAAGTCTAGGGTCAAAATGTTGGCTCACCTTCTAACCCTTCCATTTCTCCAATTTTTGAGAAGCTGATTATTACCCTGCAACATATGCAGTTCAGTTTACCCTCACTATCTACCTAAATTCCTTTTAGTTGTTGTTATACCTTTCTATTTGCATTTCTTCTTTTGATTTCCTACACTAGGGAGACTATATAACATTTGTACATGTGTGTATGGTTTATTTCTGATTTTTATTTTTTAATGAACTGTTTTATTCAAAACCTCTGTACACATCTTTATTTTTTTGTGTATACAACTTTAAATGAGTTATTTCCTTACTATGTTTTAAACTTCTAAAAATATTCTTAATATAATTCTTTTATTAGATGATATAGAATGTATTATCTAAAGACTTCTCCCAGTCAAAAAATTCTCATTTGACTAACAATTTCTTTCAAAAAACAAATTTTCTCATTTTGATCAAGCAAGATTAATCATTTTAATTATTTTTGTGAAGGAAAATATTTTAATGTTTTAGAGATCTTGGCACATTGGAAAATATCATATTTGCTTAGTTGATAAATGTTTATCCAATGATTAAATTTATTAGCCTTTAATTGCAATCTTAAATGTGAAATTGATTTTAGATTTGAAATTCCAATTTGAAAAGAATAATAGGATTTGACTCATAAATAACTTCTGGACTATGCGAGTGATTTTGCAGGTCTCTAACTATGGAGATTGAAAGTATTTAAAGTTTAAATGACCAAAGTCTAATTATTTAAAAGTTTTAATGATAAGTTGAAATATTTAAAGTTACAATAGTACTGAGATTATATACATTTATTGACTGAATGAGTACATTTATTAGATTTATAAAAGTTGTTTAAGTTTCTAAACATATTTTGCAGCGGAAGTTGTATTTGATTAATTTGACAGAGTGGTTGAACAGAAAAAAAAAGAACCTTATATGGTTTTATTTATTTGTGTTTTATTTATTGTGTGTATATGGTTTTATTTATATGTGTAAAATACAATGTATAAAAATTTTAGATAATTAAATTTATAAATGAGAGTCATTTTGTTTGGGTTTAAACTGTTTAATATAAATTGATCCCATACTAATGACAGCCCACAGTGAAACTGACTTGGAGTTGGGCCTGAAGCTTCCCAAAGTGTAACTAGAAGCAGGATAAAACTTACAACTTTGGGTCAAATCCCTCTTCAGCTCTGCATATAGGCATGTAGTCATTCTAGGAATGCCTGTATTTCAAGTTTTACTAACCCTAACTTTGCCTAGCCTATCTCACCTCCTTTTGAGACTGGGGACACCAAGATAAGAGGTAACTGAAGAAATGTTCAGGATTTGCAGGGACATCTTTTTTTTTAATTCTTATTTTATTTTATTGGGAAACAAATATCAATGAGGCAGTTTCAATAATTAATATATTGTACCTTGTTACCTTCTTAGTGGTTATCCATAGTACAAGAAGCAGACAGGATGTCCTTCCCAAACACTTTCTACTCATTGAATTAAGTGAGAGTAGCTGTATTTCTATCCTGATTATTCTGTATATACAGATACAAAATGGTCCTTCCTTTGTATCCCCTTTTTTGTTTATTCCTGTCAGAGATGGGTCCTTCATTGGCATCTAAATACTACAGGTGCATGAATTTGGCAAAACAATCCAACACAGTCCAGCAGTCCACAGTAGAAGTGGGTTATCCGGAGAAGTTGTTGACTAGAGCCATTACAGCTTAGCATATTAATATGGTTTTACTTTGTATACCTCATTTTTGTACTTTTCTATTGGATGGTTAACAGTAAGATAAAGTGAGACCTATATAGAGAGAAATGTAACTTTCGTATCTGATAAGGTCAGTCATGTACCCTCAAGGTATATCCTGTAACCCTGCAACACTTTGTAGATTCTTTGCCAGTGTCAGCTTTGTGGATGAGTCATGGCCATTGCTTGACCAATTTTCTTTTTATTAAAGCATGAGAAAATGTTTTGGAGGCAGACAACAAAGGCTAAGGAATGTTCATCAGGTGCTTCCAAAACACGAGGTTTCACTTCTGTTCATTTCACACACACCCTGTCACGCTGCTGTCACCAGGAATCATGAAGGAAAGATTCCACTTGCTTAAATCTGATCTCTTTCACCTTCTCTTTCTTTACCAAAGGTGCCTGCTTTTCCTGGGTGGCTTTGAGGGCTTGATAAGTCTTCCTCTTTTTCAGGAGATTTTCTGGAGCTAAGGGGATTTTTAAAAATTCATTATAATGAGAAAAAAGATAAAATAGCAATGAAACAGTTACAAAACAGGTTAGTGGGACAGTTACAGTAATTAATACATTGCATATTGTTGTCTTCATACTAGCTATTCAGAGGACAAGATGCAGACATGATATCTTGTCTAAAAAATATTAGTACAAATTTTTATTTTTAATGAAATAAGAGAAAGTAGCTATGTATCTGTCCTATATGTTTATAGCAGCACGATTTGTCATAGCAAAATCTGCCTGTCACCTGAGGAATGGATGAAAAGATGTGCTTTTATACAATGGAGTATTGCTCAGCTGTGAAGAAAAATAAACTCAAAACTTTCATATGTAAGTGGATGCAATTTGAGGATATACTCTTAAATGAAATAAACCAGACCCACATTCATAAATATCATGTGTCCCTAGTGGAAGAACTCAAAAGAAGAAATAAAAACTGAAAGGCATAACACAGTTAAAATGGAAAATGAGAACTTAAGGATTAAACAATGAAGAGAAAGAAAGAAGAAAAGTTAGGAAATATGGCAGGGGTAAAATCATACTTTTTTTTGTAAAAAATTTTATTTTTTTATTTTATTCAAGTACAAATATGAATCAGATGATTTTAAGACACCTTAACAAGACAGATTCGATAAATTAATACATTGCAAACTGTTTTCATACTGTTTTGGTATCGTACAAGGTGCATACATGATATACTTACAGATATTATTTTAACAGATGCCTCTTATCAGTTAATTAAGAGTGTAGCTGTTTACTCATCTTATTTTTTATACCTGAATTATATCAAAAATTCAATAATTATTTTCCTAGTGGATGACCATAGTACTAGAAGCCAACATAATATCCTGTCCAACCACCATCAGTGCAAATCTTGCCTCTCATAGGATTATGTAGAAGCACAGCGTTGTCTATCCCAACTGTACTGTCTATACACACATATCATGATTTTTTCTTTCTATACCCCTTCCTGTGGAGGGCACCGTAGTCCGGAAGCCTTCGTTTCTATTCCTTTTATGGATATAAGTTACACTTCCTGTAGAATTGCTGCATCATAACTTCCTGCCTCGTGTTCCTTTGGTGGTGGCACATGCCTGTAATCCCAGTGGAGGGAATGCTGAAAACAGGAGGATCATTATGAGCCCAAGCTGCATAGTGAGACCCTATACCACATACATGGAAAAAAAAAAAAAAAACAACTAAAAAGGCAGAGAATAAAGCCAAACAAATAAACAAGCAAACAATCAAGCAATGAAACAACAAACAAAGAAATCAATAAAACTCCTCTTTGTTCTGGTGCCCTCCATTCTGTATTGGTTTCCAAATCAGAACTCAAATCTGTTCAGGTAACTCTATGAAGCCTGCAATAGGACTAGTGCTGGCTATGGGGCGGATCTTGACCTCTGGATGTGGGGGCTGGGGCCCAAGGTTTTAGCTGGCAACTTCGTGGACATCTTTTAGTGGCTTGCTCATGTCTCCTCAACCTGTGTGCTGTCTCTGAGTTGTTCTCCCAGTTGCTGTGGCGCTTTCAGATGGACACAGCCCAAGGGTGCTCCCAATCCTGTGTATAGTTTGCCCCTCCTGGTTCTTATACAGCCTCCTCTGTGTCTCTCTCCTCTCATGCTGTGTTTCTCTGTGCTTTGAGCAAGGTGAGGAAGGTGATGCTGACTTCTTACTCATTGCCCTACCATGACCTAATGCGATTTAAATCCCGAGTCCTTCTCATGCTGCTGGGAACAGGGTGGGGTGGGTGGTGCCACGCTACTCACCACCTTCACTACTGTCATGCCTATTGCTGTGTGTGCTGATGAAATCAATGTCTATTTCAGATTTAGCTTGGCGTCAGGATGTATAACTCACCTACCTCCAATCACCTATGGCTTTAGATGATTTTCTGTAACTCCAGCATGGCTCCTCCTCTATTCTACTATGTTGAATGTCCGAGATCGTCTATATTTTACTTTTCTATTTATTTTCTGTATATACTGAGTGGACAGTGTTCCCCATTGTGTGTGCCCATTTTCATTATTCTATCTCTAGAGTACAGATGAAAGCTCAGTACAGAATGATTACTCAGTAAATACTGATTCAATTAGTTAAGAGTGTGTGTTTAGAGTGATGTAAAGAAGCATTATATCCTTAGGTGCATAGTGGTAAGCATTGAAAGAGGCGATTATTTTGGCAAACCTGCTTTCATCTTTAGAAAATGGAGGAGCCAAAGATGCTGAACTCTAGCCAAGGAGGCAGGCTGCTTCCTCTTTGTATTCTCCTCTTTGCACTTCTTACTTTATGGACAAGGCAGTACCCTTATTTCACTTGACTTCTCCCTATTTTGTCATGCCTGCTGCACATGAATTGCTTTTATTCTTGAATATTTGTGGGAAGCAGTGGTTATTATTATTTTTTAACCTCTCACTACATATCTTTATTGGGATAACAGTACTTTGATTTTCCTTTGGTGATTTATATTCCCCCAGGTTCAAGCCTCAGCATTTGGAACTGAGAGCTCCTTCCTCTTGTTTCCTCAAAGGAGTCCATGGAGCAGTTCCAGCCAATGAGAGTACTCCATTCCTCTGAATAACAATTTGGTAGAAGAATGGCTCCATAATTCAAGATGAACCCATAGCAGCAAGCACATTCTAGAGTATTTGTTAACAGAGCAAGAGAAACTTTTCCCTCTGAAATTGTAGTAAGACCAATGCAAACTGGAGTGATTGGAAGTTTTCATGTAGAAGATGACACTGAAGCCAGCACTGATTAACACAGATTGATTGCTGATGACAATATTGAATTTTTTGGATCTGGCTGCACCTGAAACTATTCCCTAGCTATTCAGCTGCAAGAGCCAGTTGTACATATTTTCCAAGCTGAGTTGAATTGGGTTTTATAACTTATTACTAAAAGAGTTACAAACCAACATTGAAAAATTTTGCTATATGTATACCAGTCTCCTATGCCTGTGTCTACCCTGGCTCGCAAAGAAGCCTTGTAGGATTCATGCTTGTATCTGCACTATGACTTAGTGTTCCAGAAATATGTCTTCAATAAATACAAATGAATGGCTTGGTAAGAAGAAATTTCCTGGTATGAACTGTTTAAGTTCTATTTCCAGTTGTAAATTGAGGGTTCTATTTAGTCATATGAAATGCAACTGTCTTTGCTCGGCAACTGTAGATACTTGTGGAAAACTACTTGTTTAATGCAACTTGGAAATGTCACAGTAGAAAATAGAGTTTCTGAATATCTTCTAGAGTTAATACACTCAAGAACAAAATCCTGATATGAATAAGAACCTGGAAACAAGGTTATAGAGATTCCATAATTATGCTTGCATTTTCAAGGGAAAGAGGACTGTCCTAGGGTCTCCTAGTTCCTGTCACTTTCTGCATCATGACCAAAGCTCTCAGAGATCTTTGGGTGAACAGACAAGCTGTAGATGTTTCCCAGTAGGTTCCAGCCTTGAGCAAATATTCATACAGACTCCATCCCTACCCTTTCCCACAGACATCCCTACCACCCTAGGTTACAGCTGCAGCTGTCTTCAAGTTTCCCTACTAGATATCTTGAACATATCACCATGGATCTTGGGGGCTTCTTTCTTAAGAATCCAAATGAGGAACCCCATCTCAAATGAGGACTGTTTATGGTACTCCTTTGTGGAAATTCCTCTGCCACAGCTTTTGGGGTGACCTAATCTCTGGAGTTCTCTGGAAATGAACAACTGTTGTAGTCAGTAGATTTCAAAGAGATAGGCTAAAGAAAGAACCAGCCCAGGAGATCCCTGGATGGCTAGTGAATGCTGGACTCTGAATGCTGGCTTAGTGTTTCAGTGTCACTTGGAAGTATAGTGATGCTCTGAAGAGTTTAGCTGGTCTGGTTAGCTTATGGAGGCTAAGAAATTATAAATGGGCAGTAAGGAAGCCTGGAAGTCATGGATGGGGACCAGGGCTGGCCTCTGTGGTGTTGTTGCCTGGCTACAGCAGCAAGGTATGCAAGGGTCAGGAAAGGTCACATCTGGAAAGGTATGTGATCAGTTGCCACTGATAGTTATTCATGTAGTGGATAAAATAGAAGAAGGAGGCTTACAGTCCCTGTTCTATTTGCCAGCTGTGAAGACTTGGGCAGCAGCTGCACTTCTGAGCCCCATCTGATGACAGTGAAGAGACAGAAGAAAATATTAAGTACCGATGATTACTCAGACTAAATAAGGTGGCATTCATCATAAATGTTGCTATCCCAAAGAGGCTCAAATACTAGAAAGAATACTGAGTTGGATTCATGACGCTGTTTCCCAAATTACTAAATGCTCCTTTAGTCTACCATTAGGCCCAAAGTCCTGGGACTTGTGTGACTTAATCTCAGGGCTGACCCGGACTTCTAGGCTGCTTCCACGATTACATTGCTCTGCTACTTGCTGTGGATTGGTGGTGAAAGACCAGGTCGTCTTGGGTGTCATATACATTAGCTGGGCTGTATATTGATAACTTGAATCTTTTACAGAAGATAAATGATTCTACAGTATCTTAAGACCAGAGGACTGACCACCAGCCTGCAGAGAGTCCAGGGAATATCAGGCACTATAAAATTACAAGATACAGTTTGGGCAGGAAAAACTTAGGTTTTGTTGATAGGTGTGGCTGACAAGATACAAGTGTACCAAAACCTCAGATAATTAAAGAATTACAGAACTTCTTAGGTCTGCTAAGACATTGGTAGATTTCCATTCCTTGCTTGGCCCAATGTCTTAAGCCATTATGACATACTTTACTTGGTTCAGAATACAGTGTTTTGCAGTTTATCAAGCCTTCTTGTAAATAGAGACTCTAAATACAGTATGCTAGTATAATTAAAACAGATAACCCTGTTTGCCAATTTCATATCAGTTATAGCACAAAGTATTAATTTGGTGAAATACCATGTATATCAGCAAGAAAAAGGCACCTTTCACCTATCCCCCCTTTCTATAAAAGCAGGCCCTATTGGTATGTATACTATAACAGTAGATTTAGTTAACTTTTGACACTAACCATAGAGAAACACTATCAAATTAAGGAAAGTTATGGGATCTACCTGAGGATTCTGGGTACAGATGGCTTCACTATGGGTTAGCTATCCAGATGGACTGCTGTAACTATTCAGTCAGCCACCCAAATTGTATGGGTGAATTGGGCATAGCAACCAATGTGCAGATCCATGAGCAATCTGGTTAGTAATTAGGAAGCTACACCCAGTAACTCTACTGATTCTTGGGAAATTATGTTAGGATTGAGACTGGAGAACTCAATGGGAACAGAATCAATGGGACATAAATGGAAAGTCATTGTAGGGGATGAACAAATCTATCTATCGGTAGATAGGTTGTTGAGGCCAATTACAAAAACCAGGGCTAAAGCCACGAGTGTTCTACAGAGAAGCTTGCCACTAAATTCCCCCATGCTGGCGATATAGAAGCAGATATAATGGTTTGAGCCCAGCCTGTGACCTCATGAGAAGCAGCTACAGCATGTTACATACATCAGAAATGAGGTCACAGGGAGCTGGCTGACCAGTGTTCAAACAAGAAATAGAGAAGGTGACATAGAACTTTCCTTCTATTTCCAGGCTTATCTTGAACAAGAGTCACAAACTCATAAAAAAAGATCCATTAACCCATAGAAATAGATTATATTATCCTATTCCCTAAGGCTGACTGGTAGACATCCACTTGTAGACACTGTGAGTGGCTTTTACAAGCCTTCCCCTGGTGAAAAACAAGACCTATGTCAACTACATACGATCTTTAAAGGTGGCAGCTAATATGTGATTATCTGAGGACTGTTACCAATGCTTAAACAAGACATTTTTTAGGCTCACTAACATAGGATTGGGCAAAAACATGATAGTATTGCACATTATTCCATCTCTTCAGCTCACAGGTGATATAACTTAAAGAGAATGAAAATGGATGGCCTCTGAAGGAAATAAAATAAAGTTCTTCATGCAACTTCATTATCAAGAAATGAGGCTACAACTTTAATAGAATCTGCATGTTATTCTCGAGGGGAAGAAAGTTGATTGCCCAGTGTAGGCCGAGAAGACATGAAGAAGTCAGATGCAGCTTTAATTACAAACTCATTTCTACACAGAGAGCCACACCAGATCATCCCACACTTGTACTTTCCCTATCCCATGATGCTTGGGCAAGGGATCCTGATATAGTATCTAGTGGATGAAGATGTCAATGCCTTAACTGGTATCCTTCTCTTGAGGCAAGAAGCCACCATCTCCTTGGAAAGAACCACTTTCTTTTCTGATGGAGGGCTCAAGGAGATGTATTGGCAATAGCAGGCTGTGCCCTCATACTCAGGGGCACTGACATGGGACTAGTACAACAGAGTTCACTCAGACACATTGCTCTGGAGTCAGTAACTCCTCTTCCACTGAGATGGAAAGTCTATCTCTCTTAGGAGGATCCAAGGGTCCTCATGATAACTGCAAAAAGAAAAATCTGGTAGCAGTTTTGTAAACAGAAAGGGCAGGTGGCTCCTAGATGTTCCTAATATATTTTTATGTTTCCACTTGTTAGCTTAAGTTGTTGCCTTCTTTACTCTCATATGATCCTTCTTGCTGCTTGTGCATCCTTGATGAATGTTTTCCTGGCCAAAAACCATCATATAGCCTATCTGCAAAGCTGATCTAATGCTAAGTACATGGTTTGATGACTTTGAGCAGCTGTGGAAGAGCTCCAATTGGACTGAAATTCTACTGACTGATAGCTGGATCTCCATGCAAAAATGGTAACTGAAGAATACATGGGAATCATTACCTTAAATACCTTCAACATCATACATGCAAATGTGAGTGATAGGCATGTGATATTGAGCAACTATTGAAACACATAGAACTTTCTATGATCATGTCCTGCAGGCAGGCAGTCACCACATCCTGGTAACAAGGGCCATGCTGAAAAATGTGGGATGATCTCGTGTGACCCACATGTGTAGCAGGGATGCCATTTTACATGGCAGAGATTGCTCTGTAACAACACAAACACTGTAAAGACACACAGATGTGCAAAATTAGGTAATTCTTTTTTACTTCCCATACTTAATGAAACAAAACTTTAAAGACACAAACTGGTTTGCCACAGGCTGGATTTATAGGATGGATATACTAATTTTCTTCAAATTGTACCCACTGCTGATAATAAGTTCTGACCTTGCTTCATCGAGGATGGCACACTTTTGGATTCTTGTGAGTATACTCTGCTGTATCTGCAACTATCTGTGTGCCTTTGCATCAGACCAGATGAAGGAGTTCTTAGAGTACGTCTGACTTTTCTGGATGGGATTGGTTACTGAATAAACTTTGGTCTCCAGAAGTCTCTTAATGTTATTTAGTGGGTAGAAGTGTTTCATAGACTTTTCTCCACAGTTTTGGACAATGTGGAGCTGACTTGGATGACTTGAACACTGAAACAGCCATAACGAGGGAGGTGGGCCTTTCTACTAGGAATTCTGGACATGCTGCCAGTTGTTCAAGGAGGCACCTGGGTCTTTTTTATAAACTGAATATTAAGTATCTATCCCAGACCTCCTCTTCAAAAGAAGCTGAAGTTAGTCAGTGTTTCTTTCATTTACAAAAGCAATTATAGCTAATTGACCATATGGGAAATGAGTCCTGCTAGGCTACAATAAAACCCTAGTGTTCAAGAAGAGGCTATTTATGAAAAGCTCAGATGGTAAACCTTTCAAGAACTATTATTTCAAGCCTTGTGAATTGCACTTGGATTTATTATTGGAATACATTTAGTTGTCAGTGTTTCATAAAGTTAGTAAGAATGGATTTTTATTTGGGGGAGGGCTGGGGATCGCAGGAAACATCACAGAAGAGTTAGACATGGGAGGTAATAAGAGCCAGTTGAGGTTATATTTAGGGTCTCTTGGCTTCCCCTACTTTCTTTCTGTGTCTAACTGAAAAGTATAGAGCATTTGCCTGCCCTGGAACTGAAGTCTTTTTTGGTTTTCCCCAGAAGACAGGCTTGGCGGGACTTTAAAGGCTTGGACCAGGATGGAGAGATAGTTTAGTAGAATAAGCATTTGCCTAGCAAGTGCAAGGACCTGAGATCAATTGCCAGTTCCACAAAAAATATAAAAGGTTGTAATTTAAACATTTCCAGATGCTGGTATTTAAGTATTTAGATTTTTGCCTAGAATATTGAAAGAAATGGGCTCTAGTCCTGAATATTTTTTATTATTTTAGTTTTAATGAGAGTATACTTCTATGCTGGATAGTTAAGACTGGTTTAAAGCAAGACCTATATAACTAAAAATGTAACATTTGCCATCTGATAAGGTCAATTAAATCCCCTCAGGTTTTACTCTGAAAATATGTACAGCACCATCCAGCATTCCACAATAATAGAGTTATCTGAAGAAGTTGTTGACTATAGCCGTTTACAGCTCAACTTATGGCCCCATGATATATACCTTATTTTTATACTTTTTTGCTGGATGGTTAAGACCGAGATAGATCAAGACCTATATACCAAAAGATGTAGCTTTTGTTTCTGATGAGGTCAGTGAAGTCCCCTCAGGGTTTATCTTGCAATCCTGTACCTTACTCTGTAGATCCTTTGTCTGTGTCATCCATGTGGATGAGTCACGGCCAATGCTTGACCAGTTTGCTCTCTATGAGAGCCTGAGAGAAAATGTTCTCTCCATGTGACTCTCCCCAGGCACACTATACATCATCAGCCTCTTTCCTTGGTGGCTCTATAATCTCCTTGATCAGAAAATTTGGAGCACAACTGAGTTTCATGATGTTACAGTAATTCTCCTATGCCTTGAGTCTTTGCTGGCCTTGTGGCTCTTCTATTTCTCCAATTTTGATCTGTGAACTTAGGTTGTTAACCATCCAGAAGAAAAGCTGCTTAGTACTGTGCAGCATATGCCATTCAATTTGCCCTAACTATCTGACCCAATTCTTTTTAGTTGTACATTTCTATCTTTTATTTCTTCTTTTGACTTCTTATACTAGGGAGACTATGCAATATTTGCACATGTGTGTCTGGTTTATTTCACTTATGAGTATATGCTCAAGTGGCATCCACTTAGTAATACTCCATTATATAGAAATACCATATCTTTTTCAACCATTCCTCATGTGATGGACATCTTGGTTGTTTCCAAAATTTTACTATCACAAATTGTGCTACTATAGACATAGGTACACATATATCACTGTGATATAATGTTTTCAGTTCCTCTGAGAAAATTCCTAGTAAGGGGATAGCTGGCTTGAATGAGATTTCCAGTCCTACTCTTTTGAGGAGTCTCCATACTGACCTCCACAATGGTTGTACTAGTCTACATTCCCACCAGCAGTGGAGAAGTGTTCCCTTTTCCCCACAACCTCTCCAACATTTGTTGTTGGTTGATTTCTTTATGATAGCCATTCTTTCTGGAGTGAGATGGTATCTCAGTGTTGTTTTTATTTGCATTTCATGGATGCTAGCAATGTGCAGCATTTTTTCATATATTTATTGGCTTCTTTAATTTTGTCCTCTGAGAAGTGTGTATTCATCTCAGATGCTGATTTCTGAATTGGGTCTTTAAATTTGAGGGCCCTGTTATACCTTAGTTCTTTATATATTCTAGACAGCAGAGCTCTGTTTGATTGCTTATTAGTTAGGATGCTTTTCAAAATTTGTGGGTTTTCTTTTCACTTTGTTGACAATTTTATTTGATGAGCATAAATTCCTCAAAAGAGTTGATCCCAGTTGTTGATTCTTTCAAGTGTTTCCTGTGCGAATATATGTTTGTTCATAAACTGTTTACCTACCCTTATGTCTTCAAGAGTTCCTCCTACTTTCTCTTCCAGGAGATTGAGTGTTTCTGTCTTAATATTTAGATCTTTAATCCATTTTGACTTGAGCTTAGTGCATGGTGATAGAGCTGGGTCAAGTTTTAGTTTTTCACATGTAGAAAGCCAGGTTTTCCAGCACCATTTCTTAAAGAGGCTATGTTTCTTCCAGTAAGCTTGTTTGACCCCTTTGTCGAAGAACAGATGGCTTAGTGTGTTTATAGATGCCTCTGTGTCTTCTAATCTATTCCACTGAAACTCAGGTCTATTTCGCTGCCAATACCATGTTGATTTTATCACAGTGGCTTTGTAGTATAATTTCAAGTCAGGAATTGTGATGCCTCCTGCCTTGTCTTGATTGGCCAAGATTGCCTTTGCTATTCTAGGTCATTTGTGGTTCCAAATAAATTTTAGGATTGATTTCTCTATGTCTGGGAGGTATGGTGGTGGCAGATTGATAACGATTGCAGTAAATCTGTCCGACAATTTTGGGAGAATGGTCATCTTCACAATGTTGGTTCTCCCTATCCAGGAGCATGGAATATCTTTCCATTTTCTGAAATTCTCTCTAATCTCTTTTCTTAGGGTGTTGTAATTTTCCGTGAAAAGATCTTTGACTTCCTTGGTTAAGTGAATCCCAGAGTATTTCATTTTCCATGTTGCTATTGTAAAAGGTATTTTTTCTGTTGTTTCCCTTTCAATGTGCTTGTTATCTGTGTAGAGAAATGCTATTGACTTTTGAGTATTAACTTTGTATCCTGCTATGCTACTTAATTTCCCTATTAGTTCTAGTAGTTTCTTGGTGGAATTTTTGGGGTCTTCCAAGTAAAGTATCATGTCCCCTGCAAATAGTGATAATTTAACTTCTTCTTTACCTATTCTTATTCCTTTTATTTCTCTCTCTTTTCTAATGGCTCTTGCTAATGATTCCAAAACTATATTGAGTAGGATGAGTGATAGAGGATATCCTTGTCTTGTACCTGATTTAAGAGTAAAAGATTTCAAATTTTCCCATTTAGGGTTATGTTAGCTTTTGGGTTGTTATAGATTGCTTTTATCAAGTTAAGACAGAGTCCATCTATTCCAATTTTCTGTAGGACTTTGAACATGAATAAGTGTTGGACTTTGTCAAAAGCTTTCTCTGCATCAATTGAGATAATCATGTGGTTTTTAAATTTCAGTTCATTAATATAGTGTATTACGTTTAAAGATTTTCGAATATTGAACCATCCTTGCATCCCTGGGAAGTGATTTGCTGTATCCTATTTGCTAGGGTATTATTGAGTATTTTTGCATCTGTGTTCATGAGGGAGATTGGCCTGTAGTTCTCCTCTTTGGTTGTGTCTTTCTCTGGTTTTGGAATCAGCATAATACTTGCCTCCAAAAATGATTTTTAGAGGACTGCTTCCATTTCTAGTTCATTGAAGAGTTTGAGGAGTGTAGGGATCATATCTTCTACAAATTTCTTGTATAATTCAGCTGTGAATCCATCAGGACCTGGACTTTTCTTTGTCAGCAGGCTTTTTGTTACATTTCCTATTTTGTTGGCTGTTATTGGCTTATTGAGAGTTGTTATATCTTCTTGGTTCAGTTTTGGTAATTTTTACCTTTTGAGGAATCTGTCCATTTCTTCTGTGTCTTCTATTCTGTGAGTGTAAAGATTCTCAAAGTAACTATTGATAATCTTCTGAATTTCCACTGGGTCTGTGGTGATTTCACCGTTTTCATTCCTTATTGCATGTACTTGAATTCTTTCTTGCCTCTCTTTAATGAGTTTGGCTAGAGGCTTATCAACTTTATTTAGTTTTTCAAAGAACCAACCTTTTGATTTGTGGATTCTTTAACTGTTTTCTTCATCTCAATTGAATTAATTTCTGCTCTAATCTTTATGATTTCTTCCTGTCTTTTGGCTCTCGGTTTCATTTGCTCTTCTTTTTCTCGATGTGCGAGATGCAACATTAGGGTGTTTATTTGTTTCCATTATGTTTTCCTAATGTGTGAGCTCATAGCTATGACTTTCCCTCGGAGAACTGATTTCATTGGACCCCATAAATTCTGGTAAGTTATGTTTGAATTTTCATTGAATTGTATATATTGTTGAATTTCTTCCTTAATTTCTTCTGTGACTCATTTATTGCTGAGTAGGGCATTGTTTAGTTTCCATGAATTTAGTGAGTTTTTCTGGTTTCTTTTGTCATTTAGTTATAGTTTCATTGCACTGTGTTCAGATAATATGCAGTGGATAATTTCTGTTTTTCTTCATATACTTATGCATGAGCCATGTGCAGCTGAAAAAAATGTGTATTCAGCTGTGGTTGGGTGGCACACTCTGTATATATCCACCAGGTCCATTTGTTCCAAGCTGTGGTTCAGTTCTGCTACTTCCTTGTTAATATTTTGTTTGGTTGATCTATCTTTTTGAGATAAGATTGTATTAAGGTCTCCTGTAAAGATTTTCATCTTAGATAATAGGTTTTTCATGTGCTTTAAAATTTGTCTTACATAGTTATGTGCTCCTGTGTTTGGTGCATAAATATTTATGAGTGTTACCTCTTGCTCTTGAATTTTTCCCCTGACCAATATATAGTGGTATTCTTTGTCTTGTTTGGTGCTTCCTGGTTTGAAGTTGAGACTGTCTGAGAACAGAATTGCTACTCCTGCTTTTTCTGAGGTGCTGGGGCATGTAGTATTGTTTTCCGTCCTTTGACTTTGAGCCTATGAATGTCCTTTTGAGTTAAGTGTGTTTCTTGTATACAGCATATTGTTGGATTTTGTTTCCTAACCCACTGTGCCAGTCTATTTCTCTTAATTGTTGAATTGAGTTCATTTACATTGATGTTATAATTGAAATGTGTTGACTTATGACTTTTGTGTTCCATGGTATATAGCTGCTGTTGTTTACTCCTTTTTATCTTGTGTTTAATTGTCTGTCTTTTTTAGTGGGTTCCTTCTGTTCTCATTTGTGGAGTTCTGGTCATTGTGTTCTCTCTCTAGAACATGTTTCAGCAGCCTGTGAAGGGATGGCTTTGTCATCATGACATTATTTAGTTGTTTTTTTGTCATGGAAGTATTTCACTTCTTCATCAAAGTTGAAGAAGAATTTGCAGCTTATAATTGTCTGTGCTGGAATTTGTTTTCATGCAGGACTTGAAGCACTGTGCTCTGTTTTCTCCTTGCCTTCATGGTTTGTGTAGAAAAGTCGGCTGCAATTCTCATGGGTTTTCCTTTGAATGTGATCTGCTTCTTTTTTCTAGCAGCTTTCAGTATATTATTTTTGTGCTGGATTTCTGGGATCTTGACTATTATGTCGCGATGTGTTTTTACTTGGGTTGAAGTTATTTGGTGTATTGTATGCAGAATGTGTAGTGAAATTCCCACTATCTTGGCTGGGTTTGGGGCTAGGATCCAGAAAATTGTGAGAGTTGCCCTTCATGTCTCAGGCAGGTCACTCTCTAGGTGGGTGGGCCTGGGCTTTGGTGGGTCCACTGGGGTCCCAAAAGGATAGTGCATGTTCTCATTCACCAGGTAGGCTGAGAAAGCCAAGCTGTTCTGGGTCTGGGGCTGTGGGCTGCATCCAGAGAAGGCTGAGAAAGGTCCCTCCAGTGCAGTGGGCCTGGAGCTCTCACTCACTGCCCGACCTGTGCTTGGTCTGCGGCCTTAAAGACTTCTCCAAATACAGCTTCTTTAACAGTAATGGAGCACCCATCTCTGACAAAACAAAATAAAAAAGGGTATATAAATAAAGGACTATTTTGTAGTGAAAAAAAATGCACGCATATACAAAATAGATAGGATTGATATACAGCTACTTTCACTTAGTTCAGTGAGAAGAAAGGCTTGTACCAATATTGTTTAGGCAAGATATCATGTCTACATCTTGTCATCTGAATAACTACTCCAAAGACAACAATTTGCAATGTATTCTATTGTAAAACTCCTACTATCCTGTTTCGAAACTTTTTTATTGCTATTTTATCTTTTTTCTCATTAAAATGAATAAAAATTAAAAAAAAACTGGGTACTTAAACAAATGAAGAGAGTACAAATTAAAATTAAAACAAAAAATTACAAGCGATGCAGAATTTCACCTAACAAAGTAATA
The DNA here is from genome assembly GCA_004027165.1 of Ctenomys sociabilis. NCBI lineage: Eukaryota > Metazoa > Chordata > Mammalia > Rodentia > Ctenomyidae > Ctenomys > Ctenomys sociabilis. Next base: position 17,334 of record PVKA01039756.1, read on the forward strand.
TGAATTTCACATATTACAAGATATATAAGTGTAAAATTAGAAGAAAGAAAAAAGAAATGTATAAGAAATTAAGAAGAGAAAAAGTATAAACAATTGCAAAAAGGAGACAAAACAAATTATTATCTTCTCCTTTCCATAGATCAGCAGAAATGCACAGCAGAGTTGTGCATACCATACTGCTTACAGATAGACAAATCTCTTTTTTCCAGTCTGTCTCCTGTCCTTCTGCTCAACTCAGTAACTATTTGCTTTTGAATAAGTTCATTATTTTTTCCCAGTATGTATTGTACACTTCAGATTTCATATTTCTCTTTCAGGTGCTCTCATTAGTGAGACAATACTGTTTGGCATGCATGTCTTGTTGTTTTCACTTATGAGTGTGGTCTTTTGTTGTATCCATTTACCAACAAAAGACTCAAATTTATTCTGTTTGATAGCAGAATAAATACTCCATTGTGTAAAACACCCCATCTTCTTTACCCAATCTTCAGTTGGTAGGCATCTGTGTTGTTTCCAGGATTTAGTTATGACAAATTGTGCTGCTATAAACATGGGTGCACATATATCACTGTGATATGAGGTTTTCCGTTCTTCTGGAACAATACCCAGGAAGGGAATAGGTGGCTTGAATGGGATCTCAAATCCTAGGTTTTTAAAGAATCTCCACACTGATTTCCATAGTGGTTGTACCAGTCTATACTTCCATCAACAGTGCAGAGGGGTTCCTTTTTCTCAATAGCCCCTCCAGCATTTGTTATTGGCTGATTTCTCTATCTTAGCCATTCTTTCTGGGGAGAGAGGGAATCTCAGTGTTATTTTAATTTATACTTCTCAAATGACCAACGATGAACATTTTTTCATATATTTATTTAGCATTTGCATTTTTTCCTGTGAGAAGCGTATATTCATCACGTTTACCCATTTTTGGATTTGGTCTTTGAATTTGGCGCACCTTTTTTTCTTTAAAAAAAATATTCTTTATACATTCTAGATAGAAGGCCTTTGTCAGAGGGACAGAAGGCTATATTTTTTTCCCAGTTTGTGGGATTTCTTTTTATTCTGTTGGAGATTTGCTCTGAAATACACAAACTATTAAAAAAGATTAGATCCCAGTTGTTAATTCATTGAATTATTTCCTATGCAGTTTTTTTTTTGTTCATAAACTGTCTACCTATCCCTATGTCTTTAAAATTTCTACCTATATATATATTTATTTATTTATTTTTCATTTATTTTTATTTTATTAAAATACAAATGTCAATCAGACAGTTTCAAGACACCTTAACCATACAGATTCGATGAATTAATACATTGCAAACTGTTTTCATAACATTTTGGTATTGTACAAGGTGCATACATGATATTATATTTACAGATATTATTTTAGCAGATATCTCTTATCAGTGAATTGAGTGTAGGTGCTTACTTATTTTATTTTTTTAATACCTGAATTATATCAAAAATTCAATAATTATTTACCTAGTGGATGACCATAGTACTAAAAGCCGACATAATATCCTGTCCAACCACCATTAGTGCAGATCTTGCCTCTCAAAGAATTATGTAGAAGCACAGCGTTATCTATCCCAACTGTATTGTCTATACACACACATCATGATTTTTTCCTTCTACAACCCTTCCTTTGTCTACACCTGTCAAAAGTGGGCACTCCATTGACATTCAACTAACTTAGGTGCTTGAACTCGACACCACAACCCAACACAGTCCAGCATTCTGCAACCATAGTGAGTTATTCAAAGAAATTGTCGACCATATCCATTTACAGCTCAGCTTAATATTATGGGCTCACGATGTATACTTCATTTTTATACTTTTCTGCTGGATGGTTAAGACCTAGGTAGATCAAAACTTATATACCAACACAAGAACTTTATATTTCCTATGTGGTCATTGA